>BLXT01001714.1:114175-124898 GCA_019648995.1 Plakobranchus ocellatus
CCACACGGCAGAATCCGGCATGCCGAAAGCAGTTGGCGATGGTTTCAGGGGTAACCATGCTCCAAGCCCATCGCATGTGGTATACTATAAGGCATCGAGGACGGAGATGTGGAACGCCGACGCAGAGTTGCCGTCAATGTGCTGCAAATAACGGCGGACGACTATTGCTCTGTAGCGGTGCTTGAAAGCATTGATAATGCCTTGGTCGCAGGGCTGTGTGTGGCTGGTGGTATTAGGTGGGAGAAACTTATGGCCTTCAGGTCTTTTATTCTTGGATGAGCGGGGCAGTTGTCCAACACCATCACGATGGATCGACCTTGTAGCAGATATTTCCGGTCAAGCTTGCGGATCCACGTCTCGAAAATGGAGCTGGTCATCCAGGCCTTGCTGTTAGATATATACTCCACAGGCAGCGACTTGACGTTCTTAAAACATCTTGGGTTGGCAGACTTCCCAATGACCAGAAGAGGCAGCTTTTCCGTCCCCGTCGCATTAGTGCCCACCAGCATTGTCAGCCTGTCTTTGGCTTGCTTCCCTCCGTGGCAGGCCTCGCCCTTGAATGCATGCGTCTTGTTAGGCAGGCAGCGGAAAAACAGTCCCGTCTCGTCGGCATTAAAGATGTCACTTGACGAGTACTCGCTCAATAACTTGTCGAGCGTTGCCTTCTTCCAATCCTCAACGACAGTGGTGTCGACTGAAGCAGACTCCCCACAGGCTACTTTAAAAACAATGCCGTGTCGCTGCTTGAACTTTTCCAGCCAACCGTTGCTTGCTTGAAAACCCGCCACTCCGAGCTTGTCAGCAATAATTCGTGCTTGTTCACAGATGATGGGGCCAGAGGTCGGTGTGTTTATGGCTCTAGTCTGTTTGAACCATGTGAGCACTGCTTCGTCGATCGCTGCATTCGTCGCAAGGCGGGGCTTCTTTCGTTGCGGCTCGTGGCTATTGTTCTCAATCTTGTCTCGGTTCTTTAATAATGTGGAGAGGCTGTTGTGGGGGATGTCGTACTGTGCAGCGATCTCTTTCTTCGTCATCGCTTTCTTGTCGACATCGGCGAGGATTTGAAGCTTTACATCAATGGTGAGGACTTTTCGTTTCTTGCTTGGGGTAGACATCTCGAAGAGTAGCAGAGAGGAGCAGCGATGAGGTTGTCGGCAATCAGTGATCAGTAGTGACAATGATTGACTGTCGATGACCACTGCATTATATACCAGATGGCAGCGGCTTTGACGCGATTTCATTGGTAGTTAAACACGCGTTCTAATTGGTCGGCAACAAAGCGATCTCATTGGCTATGAGTAGGCCTGAGAAGGACATCTCATTGGTCGGAAAAGAAGCATTTCCATTGGCTTAGAGTACGAGATACCACTGACAGGAAACGAGGTTGTCTGATTGGCAAGATTTTTTTTTTTTTTTTTTTTTTGTATCAAGCGTTGGTGTCGACTACCGATTGTCGCAAAATTGATCTCGCTAACCAGAGGTTTCATTGAGATTTATGTCGCTGGCGACAGGTTTTTATTACTAGTAGTAGTAATATATAGCCCAAAAAAATCGGGACCAGAGATCAATGTCGCTAACCAGAGGTTGTCGTTATTCAGAGGTGTCGCTATCCAGAGGTTGCACTGTAATTACTTCCCACTCGTGAATTGCTTGACCTACATTCATAACGATAAACTAGGTTAGGAGTATGAGCACGCGTGTTTTAGCGACTAGTGTGTTCCCGGCCAGAAACCACAGCCACGTCTATTTCTGCAAAGGTCTTCGGCTAGATGATCAAGCCTTAAATTACCCTCGTTTTTTGTTTTTTTTTGGACAGAGAGGGAGGACGAAGAGCAGTAAATCAAAACGGTCAAGTATGTTATTTTCTCTCCGAAATGTAGAATCCAAAAATCCTAGAGTCTGATCTAGATCTAGTCTACACCTGGACTCTAGATTTAGGTATGGTAGGCCTTGAGTTGAAATGATGGCTACCCGTAAAGGTCTCTATGCAATAGGCTAAATAAATAATACGTAGAGTTCTACTCATTTATCTTGAATCTCGATCATAAATTTAGATAATTTTTTTCATACTAGCTAGCTAGATAAAAATTTAAGCCAGTTTTAAAAATTTAGACTAGTGGCATTGGGCTTAAATTCAGATCTAGATAGAAAATCTATTATCAAGATATGGAAGGATTTCACACTCGGTAACTACCTCTAGATCGAAACTGACTTAGAATACTTTAATAATATTACACTTACAGAAGGCAACCTTTGGAAAGACTGTATCTGAATGTACACATAGCGATATTCCAATTATAATTAATGAAACTAATCAATTTCAGTCAATTGTCGACAATTTAAGAAATTTATTTTCAAAACGACCATCAACATTTACAAATAAATTTCTTCAAAAACATAATTTACAACTTGTGCAAAAAATTTTGTTACCTCAGATCACCATCTTAATGGTGGCCGAGTTTTTTAGTTGACAAGTCCCATTTCAATTCTGGGATTGGCGCTACCTACTTCTAGGGAACTGGTGCTTCTAGATCCACCTTCATTAGCTACCAACAAAATGAAGAGGTCCTAGGTGTAATAATGTTATTTTTACATTACATTACAGTTTGGCCTATGACCTCTTCATTTGGTCAGAAACTAGTAAAGGCAGAATGAAAATGACAACACTGGCAATGGCATACATGATCGTACTCATTCTCAGCTGATCAAGGGAGATCTAGAAGCATCGGTTCTTTTAGTAAGGAGTGCCCAGGAATTAATTTAGAAATAAAAGGCAAGCGATTTAAAGAAATTATGATTTAATTTATTTATAAAATGGTGTTACACTTCAAAATGATAATTCAGTCAGCTGTTTTATAATTTATTTTTTTAATGCTGTGAGATTTTTCGCTTGACATTAGCAAGTAAAATTCAGTTGATAGCGACTAGTGTCACTGAGAATAACAGTTTCTGGTAGGTTTTATTTTTTGTTTTCTCTATAGATGCTATACAATTATTTTGGTCAGACACTTAAAATCATCAAAATCCAGCTAAAAAACATTTAATTTACATTTTCTTGAAATTCAAACACCTTTTACACATTCTTGCGAAGCATTCTTATTTTGCTTTTATTAAAAATTGAAAAAATTCTTTTATCGTGTGTAGGCCCATCTTGAAACAATTATTACTCTTTAGTTTTGAATATGGGTATTGCATTAGCTTTTACTTTAGGATATACTATCAAGTAAGATGATTTTTTTTTAAATTTAGGTGAGCAATTGCCAAAAGGTGGACCCTAAAACTGAGTCATGTTTTTTACTGCATTAAAAAAAAAAAAAAAATCTGCAATTACAAAAGCCCAATTAAGTATCAGTGAGGTAGTATTGATGCAAAGTTGGATAGCAGGAGTAGATCCATTATAAAAAAAAAAAAAAATGGTCTTTTCACTTTGTAATGAATGAGCTTAATTTGTTGATGGGTGACCACTTTTTTGGTGATTTTGTCACTTTACCATAGTTATGTGCAAAACTTGTTTAGTTAATTCAGACAACAAGGATGCATCCAAATCTGATTTCTTAAACATAAAGTAGTGCTTCATGTATCAAAATTTATGTATTGATGAGTTCAATATTTTCAAATAGAGCTTGTACTTGTAGAAAATGTTTCGCTCAGAACTAGGATGGTAGCCCATACCCACCTTTTAGCAAACCCTCAGGTATTAGCAACAGCATGCATAAAGTCTAGATATCTAACATTATTTAGTCTCAGGTTTTATTTCTTTGCTTTTCACAAGTTTCCTTTTTTTTTTTGTTTCAAACCCCCACTTTACCACTCTTGTTTTTCATGAAATTTCAGCATGTCTTCACTGATGACCCTCTTGTTTTTCATGAAATTTCAGCATGTCTTCACTGATGAAGGACTTCTCGGAAAGACTCATTGTAGAGGTTCAAGTGCGACCCTGCCTCTACAATCCTAGAGATCTGGGATACAAAGATCATGCAAGGGTAGAAAGAGACTGACAGGATGAAGCCAAGCATTTGGGTGCTCTGGTATATTATATATATATATATATTTTTTTGTAATAATGTATGACAAATCTGAATGGATTGAAAGCTGTATTCAACAAATTAAAAAAAAAAGATGAAGACAAAAATTTTTTTAAATGTGTGGTATTTCTTTCTTTCAAATTTATTTTATATCATTTCAGTAAACCTACCATCCTTTATCCATTTTTCTCCTCACAAATATCACAGAATTAATTAGTTTCAGATAACAATTTTCTGAATACAACTTGCAGTTGCAATTCATGTAGAATGGTGCCTGGACAATATGTTTTCCCCTGTATATCATGACAAGTGTGGTTTTACCCTTTAGTAAGTTTTGACAAGTACCACAGTAGTTTTTTGTATAGGGGTGAGCAATGAATATTTGGCACTGTGACACTTGGTTTTATTTACTTATTTTTGTATAATGTGGAGTGCGTTAATCTGCACTTAATCCTCATTAAATCACTCTCTGTGCAATCCAAAAAATCACATATTTGACAAGTTAAATTGGTAAATCAATATCAAACAGATTTTATTATTACTGGGTGCAATGAAATAACACTTTGACATCACATACCACACTACTGAAATTTGTTTGGGTCTATAGGAGCATGATTATTATTTCTGTCAATTCAAATCAATGCATCAATTTTACAAATAAATTATCTTTCTGTACACAAAATGTGAGCATTTCAAATGATGCACAAAATAAGGTGGTTCAAAATTGCAATTCATGTCTAGTCGATTTTCACTGTTGTCAGCAATGGAATGGATGTTTACAATGAAATATTAGTACTTTCATACATGTACAATTAGCTTCAATAAAAGTAGAAGAAAAAAAAAGTAACATCACACTCTAGAAGTAGAAGAACTAATAATAGGTACCACAAACTGATTTTTCAAACACCACAAAATCATATAAAAACATTTGTATTAGAAAGATCTTTGAAAAACTTGAAGTTTGCAGCAAATTTTATTGAAATCGGGTGATAAATAAAAAAATTATAGCATTTTGAATTTTCATGACAATCGATACATCAGAAATAATGATATCGGACACGGCGTCTTGCTACAATGTTATAGATGGGAATTTAGTTTTTGAGGAGAACGATAACCCCCTCCATGCTTAGGAGACTAAATTCGCCCCGGCATAGCGCCGCTCCCGGGTGCTGTGAGTAATCACCTGCCGGTATTTGATCTGACAGCCGCTGGGCCTCTTATCGCGCTGTGCGCTATGTGCCTAGGAATTGTCCTAACATCGAGTTTAGTATCATTCGAAAGATCATTTAGTCCAAAATAAGACGCACTAAAAATTATACTGCTGCCTCTAAATTCGGCGATTCTATTGCCTTTTTTCCGTGATATATGTTGGTTAAGAAATAAATGTGATTTTTTACACTAGGTATTGAAATTATCAATTTACTTAAAACTGTGCTGTTTAAATTTATTCATTTTGGTATCTGTGATTAGAACACGGTTCTGTGTTTTTTGTGTGCAAAGGGCTTTAAGTGCGGTCTTTAACAAAATTTTATATGAATTTTTTTTCTTATGAAGGTTACAGGAAACACTGAACGCGGAAGGCCTAATTCTCTATCTAGACACAGTTTTAGATTGTTTTCATCTATATATATATAGATACGAAAAAAAAACCACTTTCTGAGAGCAACATTTTTAACAAAAACTGCATCATACAACACGTTTACCACGGCCTTAGTTTTATTGGCAATCGCAGTCAAAAGTATTTCAAAACAGATGTCCACAAACAACTTATAAGACACGTTATGCTACAAACACTTGGATGCAATGACAATAGAATCATAATAGACACCGCACTTACACATAAAACTAAACTTGACTCCATAAACCTAGCATTTTCCAAGATCCACAATCCAATATCGCACAAAAATCCAATCCACACCAACAAACTGACAAAAGGTTCTCTCAAAACATCACATTTTAGAGCATCACTGCATACCATTCATACAGAAATATAACTTTGGTTAGGTTTACTAGGAGAACAGGAAACTTTTACTTTCAACTATCGGAAAAATACAGACAAGAACACACGCGGTGAAAAATGAAGCAAGTCAACTACAGACAACAATGAAATCCCACCTGCTACAGACATCACAACACCTTAAAATACTTATTCCAGAAAAGAGAAAAAAGAAAATACAAAGTAAAGAATGAAATAGTAGAAAATAATTGTGTGTCCCAGAGAGAGAAAGAGAGAGAGAGAGAATTATTCTTATAAACCTAGTGCACTATTCATAATGACCTCAGTGATTATTAAGACCTATGGTTCAATTCTAATTGTAAATAAAATCTAGCAAATATCACATAAAACGTGTAAGATAAAACTTATTTCATGTTCTAAAAAGTCTTTGAAGATTACAGATGTGTGGCTTATCATAGGCACTATATAATCTACTTTGAGTTTTGCAAAATTTATACATGTAGGCCTAGAGCTGACAAAGTGCGAGAGAGAACTAAGAAAGAGAGACTGAATGAAAGAATGAGTGAATGAACACATATTAACTTTTCATGGCCATCGCTTGCAAAAACTTAAAGAATGTTAACCGACTGAGTGTTTAAAAGGTTTTTGTGGAGGTCATTGGCACCCTTCGATCAGATATACGAACTTACCGGCGGTGCAGACATATAAATCATACATTAACCTGGATTTTCCTGTCAAACGAAGATACCGCACTTCAAGAGATCAACGTCTTAATAAGGTAGAGAATAATTTCTTCAGTTTCGCCATTTTCTAAAAACCTCCAACGGCACATTTTTAATTTATTCAAGTTTTTGTGCAATGATTAAGATCGGATATACGAACTTACACGGCAGTGCAGACATATAAATCATACTTTAACCTGGATTTACTGTCAAACAAAGATAGCGCATTTCAAGAGATCAACGTCTTCATAAGGTAGAGAATAATCTCTTCAGTTTCGCCATTTTTTACAAACCTCCAACTGCACATTTTTAATTTATTCAAGTTTTTGTGCAATGATTAAGAATAATGTCAACGTGACCTATTAAAATTATTCAACCTTAAAATATTTCTTACACCATCTGTAAAGTTGTATGACCTAAAAATCATTGCATTTTGTTGATAAATATATTTTCTGTCTTTAAGCCTTAAATTTCACCTGATACTCCGCACAGATTAGTAAAAACGACGCGTTAATTGCACTGCTATTGAAAAAGCTGTAATATTCACTGGGCCTAGCATTCAGCCGGGCGGTGTACGGGGTCAGAGTAGTCGGCCTGGGTCAAACTCAAACCAAATGATCGCCGGCAGACAGCCGTGCGGACCATTTTTGAGAATTAATAATTCACATTTTGTTTAACTTAATAGACAAATAACATATTTTTCAAAAAGTTCTATGCACTGGCTTAGCACACACAAGTTTTCATTTAGATACATGGTAAAAAAAAACTTTTACAGGTGATCAAAAATGGCCCAAAAACACATTATGCAACAAAATTATCTGACAAATAGACCAATTTCACTCAGTGGGAAAACCCCCCTGGCTCTTTGGAATATTTACTCGGTCACGACCTTGGATTGTGACGCATGCGCAATAGGGCTCCAATGTAAATATTGCTCATTTTTTCTCTTAGATTCAACTGTCTTTTCAGTGTATTTTGGCGTCAAATCTAGAAGTCTTGTCGTAGTTTTGAACAAAATGTGGAAGAAAAGATGTGCCTTGGGCACACGCAACAGTGACAGCCGCAATAGTAGCGAAGACTACATGAGTAGCGTAACATTTTGACCATTCCCAAAGCCGAAAACACAACTTGAAAAATGCAGAGAATGGATCAGGTTGTGTAATTGTCCTCACACGGACCTCAGCGTCGACAAGACTGGAGGTGATCATTATGTTTGCTCAAAAGTAAGTGTGGCCGTACAGATCTAGATCTAGGGTTTGGAAGGCTAATTATGCACGTTAGGAAGAAAATGTATATATGAAGCTGAATAACACTTATCAACCCACAATTGAGACTATTTGCAGTAAATGTTAATATTAAGGAATTATTTTTTTACTACATCAAAGCATAATTTTATAGGATTGTTCCCCGGTGTAGGAATCTCTGTTAATTCATGAATAGTTTGAAATTCTCCACACTCTCATTCTCTGTGGTGTTAAGCGAATCAAACTTAGAACAGGGATCTTGATTTGGAATCCAAACTAAAACTTGTTATCTAAATTAAGAATAACTTTTAGGCTATCTTCTGGACCTAGATCTAAAGAAAGATCTCAGTACACCAATTTGTTTCAAACCAAAGTAATCTGACTCTACCCAAACAGTTTCACTTTCAGACCCTTCTACTAATTGTGAAACACTTGGGAAAATAGGCCCAGTCCTTATTTTACCGAACGCACTACTTACTTTAAGGAGATCCGTGCTTCTAGATTAACTTCATCAACTGAGAATGAGTACAAGTATACCAGTGTTGCCTTTTTATTCTGCCTTCCCAAATTAGTGATGAAATAATGTCAGACCGCCATTCTAATATCCCATCTGGATCCACTTCAATGCCCAGGTATTCTGCTTGGGTACACAATTCAATGAGTTAAGTTTTTTTTTTTTTTTAATTCCAGCAATAACACCACCCCCTTTTCTCAAAAAGTCTTTCAGTTCTTCTACATTTTTCAATTTTCAATCCATTCTCCCACATGCAACTTAAGAAAAAAAAAAAAAAAACTAACTTTAAAACCTTTCTGCAGGTTTGAAATGAATAGTGTTGGTCTCTAATGAACCTCTAAGACTCCTAAAACTATATACATTAAGGGTCTAGATTTAACGGAAATTTGGGTTTGTATACATGTATGCCCCATCGCAATGAAAACCGCATGGTAAACCATGTCAAGGGTCACGGAAAAAGGGTCACTGCCAGAATTCCTTGCTGGATGCACTAAGTCTATTAGCTCATGTGGCAATTTTGGACTGTCATAAAATTAAATATATCATTCAAAATCTATAAATATTTTTTAAGGCTACTCAAATAGTAGCACAGAGTACACTAAATTTTTTTCAGTTGCTTAGAGGACTTACAAAAGAAAATATAGTGAACTGAAGTAGGGGCCAACAGTAAAATATGACGTTGGAGAAAATTTCCGCAACGAAGCCTATCCTAAGGGGTTTTTTGAACATAAAATTTGAGATATCCACATGAAATTTTCATACAATATGTAATTTTTGATGCAGATTTCAAATTTACCATTAATTTTAGGGTATCACAAGTTAATGATCTTCATTTTATGCCTTGAAAGTAGGACATCACATTAAAAAAATGTATTATCATCAGTTTTTACTTTTAAAAAATTGCAAACATGAAAATACCATGCAACAATACATGGCAAAGTAATATTGATTTAGAAAGAGTACATTCCTTAAATTTTCCAAGTTCTTGCAAACTTCTTAGCTAATTTTTTTAAACCTGCTTTTGATACTTGACATTCAAAATTCAAACCAGGAGTAAAGACTGCAATGTAACTGGCATGTAGGCTACACAGAGTTCCGAGAGGTCAAATTCTCTTGCTTGGCATCTGTGGAATATCTGAGGCTGTCTACAGTATTAATTATTTTTAAAAACATTCATTAAGATTTTAAACAGACTTTAACCTACAAAGGACCAAGATGCACGAACAAAAATCTCAAAGTCTTTTCTGTCAAATTTTCATTTACAAACTAACAGAGCTATGAAAAAAAAATGTTATGAAAAATAGTTTACCTGTGATCATATGACATAAAGTGAAAAACATATATAACCTCAGCCCATGCAGCACCTTTCTCACTTAAGCTGAACAGTTGAAAGGAGCAGCTTGTTGGTCAATTTGGCATCTTATAATTTTGGGCGCCTTCTTTCACCATCAGTCATGAAAAAATGGCTCCTTAAGTAGAGTGGGTGCTCTGAAATCAAATTAAAATTTTGATTGTAAATTTTTGTCTTGATTGAATGCTACTGCAATAATGTGACATTTTCAGAAAGTAACTTTATAGGACTATGTTTCCTCCTATATTATATCATATTTTATAATATATCCTCCTTCCCTACCCCCAACCCTGTAAAAATTCTTTTGTGTGAATCATCTCTTTTCTTTTTTATTTTAATCCAAGGACATTAGATTCTGTCTGTTCCTTCTTATACATGTACCGTATTGATAATAAAGGCCTTTATGAAATTGAAAATATTATGGAGGCCTATAAAATATGATCCTATAAAGTTAGCTTACCAATCCAATTTCCTTTAAAAAGCTACCGTCTGCCATTTCAACATCTAGGCCTATATAATGATTTATATGAACCTTTATTTATAGCCTTTTGCACTGATAATACTGGCCAAGGTATGCACTCACACTAAATGTGGACTGAGATAATGGATCTATCAGTACTTGATCAGAGCCTAGTGTAAATTATATTAGGCCTATATTTGGAAACGATTAACACAACAACAGTTTCAATTTCAGTCTAACCTTGGCCGCTGACGTCACATAGGCATCCCAGGCCAGAAACTAATACTGTGCGACGTTGTTACTAAAAATAGAATGACGAGATCGTTACTTTTGAGGCTATAAATCTATGTTATTCTTGCATATTTTCACTTGTAAAGACGACAGTTTGTTCAGCCAATTCTATTTTTTCAATCTTGATACTTTCTCATGTTCTCAATATATATATATATA
>BLXT01001714.1:141138-154751 GCA_019648995.1 Plakobranchus ocellatus
AATATTCATTCATTATTCAATGAATAAATGCGTTGAATATTCATTCATTCATGAATAAAAAAATATAAATCACGACCCAACACTACTGACACCATGTTGTGTTTTCTTATCATCCCCAAGTGTCAGGTCAGAGTAACAGATTTATCCAAGACTAAACTAAACATTGGAAGAGGAGGGTCTCCAGGGCTCCCCGCCCGCCACGGAGCCCAACCACTCCAGCGCTCTGTCAGGGCTACCCTGGAGCTATACTCCCAGCAGAGGGTGTGGGACCTCTACTGGGATTGACCAAAGCCCTATTCAGAGTAAAATGACCAGCCGATTGGGCAGCGTGGGTCAGCGCTGCCCTACCGTCTCAGGAGAAGGAAATGGCCAAGGAGGCATGTTGGTCAGTGACAGCCCCTATTGCCGGGCCGTCACCATTTCATCCTCCAGGATCCACCCCTCCCCCCATACGGGTCGCACCTCAGGCAAACAAGGCGCCCACACTGTGGGGGTGGGCCTTTCAATTATTCCCAGCACCGGAAGGCTATGGTGATAGAAGTAGCGGATAGTATGAGGAGAAGTGGACTGGACGATAGCGCAGGAAAGGAAATGAGGATAGAAGACAAAGCAAGGTGGAGAGAAAGAGATGTCGCCCATGTACGGGAGAGAGGTAGTTCATGGGCGACACCCTGTTTTAGTCGCCTCTTACGACAAGCACAGTACTGTGGGTCCATTCTATCCCTGACTCCACATGGGAAGAGAAAGAAGTAGAGGACGGCAGAAGGAGAAGTGGACGCGACGAAAGCGCAGGAAAGGAAGTGGGGATAGAAGACAAAAGCCAGGTGGAGAAAGAGATGTCACCTTGTCCTGAACGAGAGGCAGTCCATAGGCGACAACCTGCCCTGATCGCCTCTTACGACCCGCGCCAGCCAAGGTGGAGCACATTCTTTCCCCCGGGCCCCACACGGGGTGTAAATGAGTTGTGGTGTGTTTATTGTAAGGACAAAAGCGAATTCGTTTCTCTTGACTTTACTCACCTTTTTTTTTCTCTTCCTCGTACACAAGAGAAGAAAAAAGCTAAAGCAGATTTTGATCTACTTTTTTATATGGTGCAAGATATAAAGCATGATCAAAATTCAACAAAATATTTTCCGAACACTAGAGTTTAAAAATTTTTTTTTTTTTTGATTCAAGAGATTTGCTGCTCTTTACCACCTTTTTCTTTCTTTTTTTTTTTTTTTTTTTTTAAATTTTTTTTTTTTTTTTTTTATCATTCTTCAAATTCAGTATTTTTTTCAATTTTCTTTTCAATGCCTGATTTTTTCCTTCGTAGTAATTTCTGATTTTTGGGTTTTCTTTGCACAGTTGACATTTTTTCCACCATTTCTCTTTTTTACCTTGACCTCTTGTGTATTTTTTCTTCTTCACTTTTTTCTTTTTTTTAAAGGCAACAAAAGCCAAGCTTAAAAAAAAAACTTTTATTGAGATATCAAATCAATTAATTTCAACTAATACCTGATGACATCAATACTCTCAAAGCTGCATGCATCTTGAAATTAATTACACAATTCAAAACAATGTCAGTTGGCAACGCAGAGATGAATTATCAAGTAAGTCATAAAATTCACATTACATTTTCCAAGAAATTCATTCCGAAGGACTAGGTTTAATCATAATGCAGCAAAATGGAATTACTTTAACTCTTTAAAGAAGATTAAAAAAAAAGAGATTATTTCAGTAATACAAAAATCTTCAATGTGATGTCAACCTCAATCATTTGATTTGCATTTAGTCCATTGTTCCTGTTAGTATTTATTTTTTACAAATATCAGAAGAAAGAAAATCACTCTTATTATCATCAAAGGAATAATAAGCTTGTGTGAGTATTAACTAAAATAAAAAGCAGACTCATTTTATCATTATTCTTAACCATGTACACTAGGCAATAATTTTGCATTTAACCTCACTGATGATCATTACGATGTTAAAGTTTAGTTAGGATGAATTAAACAGGAAAAGGAAATCAAAACAACTGAATTTAGAAAGAAAAAAAAAATTAGCAATAGCATGTTTAAAAAATCGGATGTATAGTATTTTGCTTTGTAACTCTAAAAACAAAACAAAAAATTAAAGCCACTCACAATTTTAAAATTTACTTGCAACTTTCTATTTTTTTTTTCAATAAAAAAAAAAAGGAGTTATGAAGGTAACATGATAGCTCTAGAGAGAGCTGTCATTATTACTTTCCAAATTAAATTTTAGCAGTGTGCTGTAAAATACCACCAGAAATCGCTGAGCTAACTCTAGCAGAATGGATTAGCATCAAAATTAAAATTTTCAATTCACTTATCCATCCAAAATCCTTTTTAGTGGGAAATGGATACAGACAGCACAGTAAAGAAAAAAGGCAAGGGCTGAGCTTCCTTTACTACTTTAGTACAGTGCATGTGAAAATTAATGTCATTGTCATAGCAAAATTCACAAATGCCATGCACAGCAAAAAGTACTGAACAATTGATTATACTATGGCCCATAGTTTTCTTTAAGAAACAGAGAAACCAACCAACAAACAAAAAAAGTACATAAGTTAAATACAATTTGAAGATAAATATAAACCTGCTTATGTAAAAGCATCAATAAAAAATACCCCTCAGAAGTGAGAAATTGTTACTGATCATCAGTGTGTATCAGTATGAGAGACTGTAAAAGATGGAGAGCGTGAGTGACAGAGAGAGAGAGAGAGAGAGAGAGAGAGAGAGAGAGAGAGAGAGAGAAAGCGAGAGGATGAAGGAGAGAATGAGGAGATATAACATGTATGTATGTATGTATGTATGTGTGTGTGTTTGTGTGTATGTGAGAGAGAGAGAGAGAGAGAGAGAGAGAGAGAGATTATGTATGTATGTATATATATATAAGAAAGGACATGCTTGGCCTATGTTAGCATGAGTTCTGAAGGAGAGAATGAGGAGATATAACATGTATGTATGTATGTATGTATGTATGTGTGTGTGTTTGTGTGTATGTGAGAGAGAGAGAGAGAGAGAGAGAGAGAGAGAGAGAGAGAGAGAGAGATTATGTATGTATGTATATATATATATATAAGAAAGGACATGCTTGGCCTATGTTCAGCCTTGGCTAGCAGAGGCCGTTCTTGTGGCCCTGTTATTTTCATTAAAACACACCTATTATGTGACAGTACTGGTTCCACAAGAATAAAAATGTGATTTACAAGTTAAAATTTTAGTATGCAGTAGTTGCCTAACCTAACACTAACAGCAGAGCTTTTAAATAAAGTACAAAATAAAGGTCATACTGGCATTATTGTTAAGTAATAATAGGCATACCTATAGCTGCCCCTTCAAATATGCTTTTTAAAATAAGTGAAAATGTTGTTTGTATGAACAACAAAATAAAAAAAAAATATTTCCACCACATTTTTTCAACCTTGTAACTACAAAGCAGCATGTTTAAAGCGAGCTGATAACAAAAGACATTAACTGCTATGTGAATTTTGTGGAGCTTTTTTTTTAGTCTTTTAACCATTAATACATGACATTTGTCCTACTGAGATTCTGGGGTCGAGTGTGGCTTTTGGCATACAAATTTACATAGCACAAGAATGGTAAAGTGTTCCTAGCCACAATTAAATCAAATTAAGATGGTCATCAAATTGAAAATGATTAACACTAAGAGCAGAGCAAGACAGGGAGGGGGAGGAGAGTAGAGTGAATGATGAAGAGAGGTTACAAAAGAGATGAAATAATAAACAGCTACGGTGTCTTAATGTAAAAGCATCAATAAAAAATACCCCACAGAAGTGAGAAATTGTTACTGTGTGTGTATCAGTATGAGAGACTGTAAAAGATGGAGAGCATGAGTGACAGAGAGAGAGAGAGAGAAACGAAGAGGATGAAGGAGAGAATGAGGAGATAGAAAGAGAGCAAAGATAGGTAGATAGTCAGATAGGCAGACAGATAGATAAATAGATACGAAAGCAAAATATGATAACTTTTCAAGTCCTATATGACTGTCATAACCAGTTTTATGTCTGTAAAAAGAGCATTTTCCACGTGATGATGAAAGTTAATAATCTACATCAAATGTCAAAACTTGGATCTAATCAAACTGGAATAAGAAATTTTATTCAAAAGAAATAAAACAAATGCAACACACACGTTGATAATTAGGAATGTAGAGATTTAGATCTAGGTCTAATTTGAGTGTGGTGGTGATGCTGATGATGATGATGGATAGTCGTGGAGAGGGTGATGGTAAAGATGATAATGATGGATAGTGGTGGAAGTGATAATGATGATAGCTAGTGGTGGTAGTGATGCTACTGTTGACGATGATGATGCAGTTGGTGGATGGTGGTGTTAACTTTTCTTGTCTTACTTTTTTACTGTCATAATCAGTTACATTTAAATGGAGCACTTTCTGCACATGATAATGAAAGTCCTCAGAATCAAATAATGTCAAGGCTCGGATCTAATCAAACTGGATGAAGGAGCTACTTTTTAAAAATCAAGAATAAGAATAAATCATTCAATAAAAACAAACTTAGCAGGTGTGATGATAATATGAAGGGCAGATCTATGTTGTCTGGGCAAGGCGGTGATCATATGGCTAGTGCACACTAGCACTAGAAGTGGTGGTGCAGCTGGCAATGATAATAAAAATGATGGAGCTGGTGGATGGTGTGGTGATGATGATGGATAAGTATTAGGTGGTGTTGTTGTAGTGATGATGAATATGATGACTGCAACGGTAGAAATGGAGGAGACAATGATTAGATGTGATGAATGATGGTGGCAATAGTGATGGCAGTCTAGTAGTGTGGTGATGACAATGATGATATAGTCATCGAAACTAGACTACTTCTTACTACTAGACCTAGAATCTAGAGTAGAGGTCTAGATCTTGATATTGTCTTTATAGGACATTTTCATTTTTTAAAGCTTTAAGTTAATCATCTTCATAGATAATAGTGCTAGACCTAGGCCTTACAGTAGAGAGGGAACACACTATCACTATCAACATATTGCTTAATTAAGACATAGATTCTAGATCTGGATCTACACTATGATGCAATTTTACAATGGACGACTAGCAACTCAAACAAGTCTAGATTTAGATCTAGACTAGCCTATATGGCTGGGCATGTAGCATGTCTAATAAACTTTCTACACTGTTCATTCCACTGTCTGTAAGTTTGTAGACTGTAGATCTAGAAGTTGTCGTTTCAATCCCCCACTTTTGTAAAGTGAAATTTAACTACCAATTCAAACCTCTCAAGTACATGTATTAATAAATGCAGGTTTTGTTACACCTAAAACAAGTATAAATACTAAGTAAGTTGATACTGCATATGCAGTAAAAAACTGATTAATGCATCTTATGCTGAACATGCCACCATTTTTGTCTATAAACAATGGGATGAACCACATGCAACATGGTGCAGGCTTGGCTTTTGCTAGCAAGCTCAGAAACTGACAATGCATGTCCTTTCTTATAGCAGTCCTTGAGATATATATATATATATATCTCGCCCTTTGATGACATTTGATTATGAAGATGCCAAATTCTGAGATTTCAAATAAGTTTTAAAATTGTTTTTCAACAAATGAGACAAAACTATGGATGTGAAAACAGGAATTATAACAATAATTGCTAGTTATGGACTTTATGTCAAAGGTGTCTGCCAAAAAATCAAGTTTCAAGGCCAGTCCATACGAGCACGAGACAAATAGGAAATGCGCTTGATAAGCTAAGTGATAGTCACAATAATTTTGAGCCAAATGTGGGGGGTTTGACTGTTTGTTTAAAAAAAAAAAATTTTTTTTTAAGGGGGGGGGGGGGGGGNGTTAATAAACGGTTTTCTCAAAAGACATCCAACTCTTTCGGACTGGTCTTAACTCTTCATGCTCACACCAACGGAGCCACCGTTGATTGAATAGGTTATGAATGGTCGGACCAACGGTGCCAGCGTTGCCTCCGCAACACACAGTTGGTCGCACCGACGGTCACAGCGTTGCTTGGTTTTGTCGCATATAATCGCATCCAAACCACTTTTATAAAAGCGAAACTTTAATTGTACGAAAAGTTTAATCTTCCTACTTCCTTTTCCTACCATTCTTCCTATACTTTGGTGTTTTTTTAGTCTAAGCGCGGGCTGAAAGCACTCTAGTCTTTTTTTTCTATCTATGATTGAGAGAACTTCATCGTGTGATGTGAAATCTTGTAGATCCAGTAGATTATTATCCTAATTTCAGTGTTTTAGCTACTGATAAAAATTTGTTTTTATTCAAATTGATTAGTTTTGCTATGAAATCGTTGCTATCAATATCATTAGATCTAGTCTATATCTAGACATATTTAGATATCTAGATCTAAAATCTAGGTCAAGATGTATAAAATGTGATATAATTTCAATGTTATGTAGCTAAATTCACAAAAATTGTACAATAAAAAAAATCACACACCTATAAAGCACATTTGTTCTTCTTTCCAATGATACCAATTTCAGCTCTGTATCTTACTTATGTCAAAAGTTATCAAAGTGTAGGTAACGCATAGCTAAATAAGGATACAGTCTCATTTGAGCCTGTGACCGATGGTGGAAATGTTGTGTGGCCAAAGGGGGAAAAGGGCTGCGAGCATAAAGAGTTAAGCCACATTTAATCTTTGGTGTGTTAAACCAAAATATGTGTCTGTGTGTTTAATAGACACAGATATCATTGTATGGATGGACGCATAAAAAAAGGCCATTTGCCTGTGGTTCTATTACAAGAAGAATCATAATTGTATTTGTAGTTGTAATGAATTTGGATATGTTTAAAAAAAAAAAAAAAGTAAATAAATTAAGTAATCCCGAAACACATAGAACAACCCTGTAATGTTAAATTAAAAATGAGCAAATTAGGCATATAAGTATATGATCACAGTAGGCAGTCTGAACCCAAATTTAAAACTTTTAACAATCTTATTTATTTTGATACAGAAATGTAGATCTTTTTCCTATGAACATTTTGGTGCAAAGATGATGAAATTTGAATAATATTTGACAAAGTCATGAATTTTCAAAGTTTTTAAAATATAGAGTTTTTTTCGCAGTATTTAAAACTATGATTATTGGCCATTTTCGGTAGCTTGCTGAGGTTCAATAACTGCAGTATTTGTGTTAATTTTCATTTCTGATATCTTGTGTATATTGACAAAATGTCCAATTTTTTTCACAGCTCTAACTTTAGTAATTTTGGATTTTTGAGCTTTTAAAAATCACTGAAAGCTCAATTTTGCTTTTATAGCGCGAATGCGCAAAAAATGTCATTTCGGGTCAACTTTAAAATTCTACAAAATCTACAATTTTTTATCAATTTTGGAGTTCTTGGTATCAAAATGTTCACAAAAACAGACAGCACAACATACATATGATATATTTTACTCTCTTTTTAATTTAAGCATATAAATTGCTGAACCATGTACTATGTACGTTTATTCACAGTAATCTCAAACTTTCTTAAAATAAAGAAATTAAGATGTTCACTGGAGCTGATCAATATAGAAAATGGCCAAGAAAGAAAAAGATATGAAGAAGAAATATGATATAAATGGTAATTTCTCAGTGTACAGGGTAACTGAAACATTAACAGATATTTTGATACCTAGCTGAAAAAAATTCACAAACACATCAAGCCATAATTACATAAATAATTGAGTGAACAGCTCCATTTTTCTAACAATAGTTTTGCGGCTCTTATGATGTTACTATCTTTACTTGTTAAATTTTCAAAATACTCTGTAGAACAAATTTAGTTCTCTAATTTTTTATATTATTTCAATAAAAACTTACCCAGGAATAAAAAGAAAGCATGTTCCAATATAGTCATCTTTTACTTATTAATGTACCCCGAAAATCAAGAGCTGTTTGCTTTATACTATATTAATTTAAAATTATTCTATTTCTAGAGATATAAATAGAAGAAACATTATCTTTTTCGTTTTTCTCCTCCTATTTGCAATCGGATTATGCAAAGTCAAACTCTGTTAACCCTACCGATACGTGTGGAGTAATTTTGTTACCCCAAGGCTTGTTCTTAATTTTAAAAAAATACTAAATTAAAATGGGAACTTTTCTTTCAGCTTTTTCAGTATTCCTTAAAAATTCAATTTGGCATATGATTACATAATAATGATTGACAGAAAATCAATATTGAACTGACTGGAGGACATTTCTGAAACCCTCCCTGTATTTTTTTACTATGTAAAGTATGGGGTGATTTTGTTACCTCCCACGTACGGATAGGTATAAAGCCATTTTTTTACTTTATACAGTATGGGGAAATGCAGTTATTCTACACATACGGATAAGGCTATTTGTTATTTTAAATGTGGGGGCACTCAGTTACCCTGATGTACAGATACGACAATAAAACACCTCGTACGGATAGGGTTACGCAGAACTGTTCTACAAATGATTGAGACAAAAAGATGCATTAAAATTTGACGATACTTCAACTTGACCTTATTCTCAAACTAAATAATTATTGTAGCTTCAGTATCTTCAGTTACTTGCAATGCATGGATGAAAGCTAAGGTTAGGCTTATGAGGTGCCAGTTGTCCCATCGAGAGCTGTTCAAGCTTTTGGTTAGAACTGTTTTTGTGGGGAGTGTGACACTGCTCCATAAATTTTGTTATAAAATATCAATAACAAGAGTCCAGAATAATTTGATTTGACTAAAGAAGAAAAAGTCTGCATTTCTCAATTTCTTTTGATCTTACATGTATTCAAGAGAGGTAAAAAAAACAAAAAAAAACGTTGACTATGTAAAAAAGATTCAATTGTAGAAAGAAAAAAAAAGTAAAACAGGTAATCAGCATCAATAAACATTGAATTATGATTTCTAAGGTTAGGCTTATATAAGTAATGGCTTGGCTTATGGACAAAATGATTTACTTTAAATAGCAAAAAATATGCAAGAATACATTTGCCTCAAAATCAATTCATGTGATCATTCATGTGAATCAAAAGCCACAGATATAAAGTTTTAGAAATTGCTTATTTCCTAAAATTGTTTGAATTGACAATGGTGAAATTCACCTGAGATAAATCTCTAGTAATTTTATTTTAGTACTCTTGAAGTGAAAAATGCATATTTCAAATTTCCATTCGTGACTTCCAGCTCATTCAGACTAATAAAACGGCATTTGCACTGAGTCAGCAGAGTTTTCAAGTATAATTTGGGTGACTGTAGTATTGCATCCCAAGATGGGAGATGTAAGAAAACAATATTGAACAATGTTTTTCCACATAATTGTACTAAATTAGCATCATTCTTTTCACATTTACACCCAAAACTATTCCTGAATGATTCATAATTTTAATTGAATTGAAACAATAATGAATAAATTTTTAAGAAAAAAATTAACAAATTGTAAAATATTAGTTGAAACCACCTCCGCCATTTATAATTTGAAACATTAAATTACAAACTTAGAAATCGTAAAATACCATTGTCATAATTAAATTATTAAATAGAAACTAGAAGAAGGAACAAACTGAACAATATGCATTGGTCAAACTTGGGGTTCTTCCTCAATAAAATCTAGAGCAGGTCCTGGGTCAAGATTACTCAAATCATCATCATCATCTGCTTCAGTGACTTGAACATTGTTCGTCTCTCCTATCTCAATTTTACTACTAGTCCCATAGTCCCTACTGCTAGTGTAGATTGTGGGAGTACTTGTAGAGGTGTTTGACAGGGTCACTGTGATATGATCTTCATCATCATCATCATCATCATCTGTGTAACTGGCCTTGAAATTTTCTTCCTCTCCTGCTAAAAGATCCTCGCTAAGACTGTGTTCATAATTGGTGGTAGTCTGCATTTTGCCAGTTACATTAAGTTGCTCACTGTTTGCTGCCTGACTTTCATCACAAGCATTTAATTGAGGGCTGTCCGGTACCTCAGCTGTAGATGATGGCACTGATTTATCCACTCCATCCAAAAGTGTCGACTCACTGTCTATAGATCTCAAGGTGAGGGAGAGCTATCGTAAAGGGAAAAACAATGTAAAATTAAAAATAAAATAATTATAAATGATGTAACCTTTCAACTCTAATCACAACTCGACCTTAAAGGGATAAAAAATGATCCATTATATTCATAGCATTATGCTACTGTTTTTGTTTCTCTGTGTCTCTACCCCCCCTGTCTGGGAAATCATAGGTGTGGTATAGAAATTATCTGTTGAGAAAATACCTGACATTGTCCATTACTGGAATATATTAATTGCAAACATAACTGTTACGTTTTTTTTTTAATCTGCTGTTGTGTTTTTAATACACATAAGTCACATGCTTAGACATAGTCCCCTAACACTGCTCTATTTTCAACAAGGCATAGTTTTAGCACAGACTAAGAATAATACAGTCTAGGCAGCAGGCTCCACACCCAGCCACTGTACAGCAAGCAAGGTGTAATCTCAGCAGAGTGACCTAATTTTCATTTCACCGTGGTAAACACAAACACATAGTGGACTTCAGCACCGAGTTATTACAATTTTATATGTATTATGATGGCTAAGCTATCTACTTTTATTGTTTTGCGCTTGTGCAGCTTTTTTCAATCATGAGAGGTTTTGTGTTTAAGCAAGCTTGTGCCCTCTGTGTGTATGGGTGAGTGAGTGTGTGTGAGAGAGCGAGAGAGAGAGAGAGAGATTGATTCATTATTGGTATACCCAGTCCACCATTAAGCGGTGATCTCAGGGTTTCTGTTCATTCATTCTCTCTCATGGGCTTCCATCAGGTGCTCCGCAACCTTTTCTCGTTGCAGCCACAATCTTTTCCTCCAGTTTAGAGCTGTCAGTAAAAACAGCATAGTGGTTTGAAAATTTTTCTTTAATTCTAAAAAATTCTTTTTTCTAAGCAACTTCACTGGTATTTTCCTTTTTTTTTTTTTGTTTAGTTAGAGAAATATTAACTTTAACCGTGTGCTCCTCCCAAGATGGACGGCACTGGAAATGTAAGTTATCAATAGTACATGTATGTTGATTTTAGCATTCTTAATACGCTCAAAAGTACTGGCGACAAGATTGGGTCCTGACTTTGTATCAGCAGAAAAGTCAGACAATAGAGTTTCAAATACAACGTCATGGCATGGATTACGAGGCAATGATTTTAATTTTAATACATAATTAAAAGCTAACTTGATACGCCAATGCTCGAGAGAGGGCTCCCCAGCCTCAGTGTACAAGCTTTTAATAGGAGACGTTCTGAAGGACCCAGGGGCAATACGAAGGCCCTGGTGATGTATAGAGTCCAGGGCCCTCAGAACATGTGTTTTCAAAGAACCATATACGATACTGCCGTAGTCAATCTTGGACTGGACTAGGGTGCAGTAAAGCTTAAGAAAGGTGGCTCTCTCCGCACCCCAGTCCGTATGGCCTATGACGCGCAATAAATTTAATGTTTTTAAGCACTTTTTCTTTATGTATTTCACATGACTACTAAAAGGAAGCTTCGAGTCGAAGACAACTCCTAAAAACTTGGCCTCACCCTTCACCGGGATCGGCTGACAGTCAAGATGAAGGGCGGGCTCAGTGGAAAATTCTTTGTGGAAATGGCACAGGTGGTTTTCAAAATCGAAAATTTGAAACTGTTCTCGGAGACCCACTTTTGAACATTGTTTATACATAACTGAATGGTGCGCTCAAGATACTGCAGGTGCTTACCCTCAGCAAAGATGGCAAAATCATCAACAAATAAAGAGGCATTTACATGTTTAGTTACAGAATTAATAATATTATTTATTTTTAAAGTAATAAGCATGGGGGTTAGAATACTGTCTTGGGGAACACCATTTTCCTGGTGGTAAGAAGAAGAAAACGTGTTCTCTGCTTTAACATTAAAATGGCGGTCTTTTAAAAAAATTTGAAATGAAAATGGGCAAAATGCCCTAAAATCAAGGTCAAAAAGATCTTTTAAAATTCCATACCTCCATGTAGTATCATAGGCTTTTTCCAGATAAAAAAAAAAACGCCAGAACTTGCTTTTTCTGGAAAAAGCCTTTTTGATAAAGGTTTCCAGTCCGACCAATTCGTCCAATGTGCTATGGTACTTCAGAAACCACACTGAACATTTGAAAGCAGGTTTCTGGACTCTAGCACATGTATCAGTCGGTCATTCACCATCCGCTCGAGGGTCTTACACAAGCAGCTCGTGACCGCAATAGACCTATAGTTGGAAGAATCAGAAGGATCCTTCCCAAGTTTTGGAATTGGAACCACCGAAGCCTCCCTCCAAGATTGATTGATTATTGGTATACCAAGTCCACCATTAAGCGGTGATCTCAGGGTTTCTATTCACTCAGTCTCTCTCATAGGCTTTCAGCAGATGCTCAAGCAAATTAAAACAAAGATAGAAAAGCATTGAAAATCCAACAGAGTATATGAAGAGAGACTTAAAAAGGAATCTGTACAAAGCCTCAGATATTTCCGTAGACACCGAGGTCCTTTAAGTAACCCACTATGCGAGAGGGATTGACCTCTAGGAAAAGTCTGTACAGGTCAGTTACACTGAAGTATTTCCTCCTGGTGTCTTGAAAGTCTGGGCATTCAATTAAAATATGCCGGACAGTGTAAAGGCTGTCGCAGGCATGACAAAAGGTTGCTCTTCATTTTTTAAAAGGTAGCTCTGGGTGAGCCACGTGTGGCCCACCCGAAGCCTACACATTGCCGTCTCCCTTTTTCTACCAGCTCCTTCGCCTCTCCTGTGGAGATCTTCACCCAAGTTGGGGAGTACTTCATGAAGCTTGTTTGCTCCCTCAGCATCCCAATCCCTTTGCCAGACGCAGTTAATGTAAGCGTTCATTTTGGGTTTTAAATCCCACCAGCAAATTAGTTTTCCAGAGCATGATGCTCTATTTAGGGCCGCTTTTGCGAGTTTGTCCACATTATCATTCAATTGGATGCCTACATGAGCAGCAATCCAGACAAAAGAGATGTGAACATAGGGTAGGAATTTTCGGATTAAATTGTACAGGCGCCTGATATCTATTACTTTGAAATTTTTGCTTTGGATAGCCTGTAAGGCCGACAGGCTGTCACTGTAAATAACAAAGTTTTTGTGGTATTTAGTGAGTTTTTTAATTTCTGTGAGCGAGAGGGCTATTCCCTCTAGCTCAGTACTGAAGAAAGATAACCCGTCTCTCAGGCGAGTTGCCTTCGAGCGGTCTGGGTGTTCCGAAAAATAGGCCGCGGCGGCAACATTTACCTCCAGTTTAGAGCTGTCAGTAAAAACAGCATAATGGTTTGAACATTTTTCCTTAATTCTAAAAAATTCCTTTTGATAAGCGACCCCACTGGTATTTTCTTTATTTTGTTTCATTAGAGAAATATCAACATCAATGTTGTGCTCTTCCCAAGGTGGGGGGCACTGGACATGTAAGTTATCAATAATATTTAGGCTGATGTTGGAATTTTTTAAATGCTCTAAAGTACTGGCGACAAGATTGGGTCCTGACTTTGTATCAGCAGAAAAGTCAGACAATAGAGTTTCAAATACAACGCCATGGCATGAATTACAAGGCAATGATTTTAATTTTAAAACATAGTTAAAAGCTAGCTTCAT
>BLXT01001714.1:211542-240584 GCA_019648995.1 Plakobranchus ocellatus
CTGGGTCTTATGAAAAAAGGTGTAGTTACGCCGATATTTTTTTCTCTAAGTCCTTTAATATTCTCGGCTATTTATGCAGAGATGTGTGGCTAGACATCTAGACTAGGATTATTTCTGAGAGTATGACTGATCGCAAATCGGCGAAATTCCGGATTTTGTGATAAAAATGCGGATTTCCGGAACGCAGGTCATTTTCTGGTAGAATTCCGGAACGAATCCGGAATTTCCGGAACGGTAGGCATGTCTGTACAAGGCATCGATGACGATGAAATAGGCCTTGATGTCCTTGGCAACTCCAAACAAATGATGTCACTTGAAGAGACGTTGCAACTTGTTGAAGCAAAAGAAAGTGGTAAGAGATCTGCAGGTCAACTTCTTGATGGCAACCCCATCGCTACTGCTGCTGCTACCTGCTCCTATAAGCGCGAAGAAAAGTTAAGAACACAGCAGAAAGCCAAAACGACAAACCATGTGGCTATTGTGAATGCCTTGGTCATGGACATGCTAGACAAGAGAGAATCAGTAAATACCCTGCTTACAACTACATATGTACTAAATGTGGGATCTTACACCATTATGAAAAAGTCTGCCAAAAATTACAGCGCCAAAAACAACAGCCCATGACTTCCAAGCAACCGTCCTCACAACCGTGTTTGAGACTCTTTCCTCCATCAACACAAAAGAACCTATGCCTGCTGCTTCCTCACTCGCTTTGGATCACCATATCTTTTAAAGAGATATGCAACATGTGGAAAAAAAAGAACGTCTGAATGAACTTCTTAATGTCACAGTTTAGGCTTTCCCTTCTGTCATTTATGCACTCAACATTAATCCCGTCTTCAAAACTGCCACTGCCCCTGTCAAATATTCGGCCTTGGCAGACACAGGATGCCAGTCATGTCTTGCTGGCTTGCCTCTCCTGCAGAAACTAGGGCTACAGGTAAAACACCTCATCCCAACTACAATGCAGATGACTGCTGCCAACAACAATCATATCCGTATCATGGGTGCTCTTATGCTCCTGATTTCTGGTCCCAGTATTACATCCAAGAAGACAATAACAACACGTCAGATGGTCTACTTCACAGACTCAACCGACAAACTGTTCCTATCCAAACAGGCTTGTGTAACACTCTAAATTTTACTATCGACATTTCCAATCATTGAAATTGTTTCGGCGTACGCCTCCACAAATGAAAAATCTGCAACCTTATCATCCATGCCTCCAGAGGCGGCAGGTGCCTCCACCACCACCACTAACCATCCCTGTTCCCGCTACTGAAGAAAACAGGCGTGAAAAACTTGAGCAGTGGCTCTTAAACCATTACAAGTCACGCTAATGCAACACATGTGTCCACCAAAATCTCCACATGATGTCTGGTCCCCCTATGAAACTTATGGTCGACCCTGAGGCCAAACCAGTGGCCCACCACAACCCAATACTAGTACCTACACATTGGTTGGAGGAGGTGAAAGCAGGCCTAGACCAGGATGTGCAACTGGGTGTGATAGAGCCTGTTCCTGTTGGCACCCCAGTGACATGGTGCCACCACATGGGTGTGTGCCCTAAAAAAATCAGGCACACCGTGGCACACAATAGAACTCCAAGCCCTAAACCAGCAAGAAATCAGGGAGACACACCACACACAATCACCATTTCATCAGGTCAGGTCTGTCCCATCCAACACCCTCAAGACCACCTTTGACGCATGGAATGGATAGCACAGCATCCTGCAAGCTGAAGAAAACAGGCACCTCACAACCTTTATTACCCCTTGGGGGCGCTACAGATACCGCGTCTGTCCCTAAGGCTATCTTCATCAGGGGATGTCTACACCTGAGGATTTGATCAAGTCATCGCCAACATCACGGAAAAGATCAAGATCATCGATGACACACTGATTTGGTCAGATGACATCGACAGCAGCTTCTTCCAAGCTGTAGAGTGGCTAGAGACCTGTGATAAGCACGGAATAATCCTTAAGCCAGAAAAGTTTGTCTTCGCCAAGGAGTCTGTGATGTTTACTGGCTGCGAAATCACCCCCACTACCGTAGGACCATGTCTTCAATCCATCAAGGCCATAAGGGACTTCCCTACCCCAAAGAACCTAACTGACATCAGCAGCTGGTTTGGTCTTGTCAACCAAGTGTTGTATGCATTTGCCTCTGCTGAAAAAATGAGTCCCTTCCACAAACTACTCAAGCCAGGCTCCCGATTTGTATGGACTGAGGAACTCGACAGACTCTTTGAGGAAACAAAGGACCTGATCATAAATGAAATCTGCAAAGGCGCTGAGATATTCGACAAGAACAGTTCAACCTGCCTTGCTACTACTGACTGGAGCAAGGATGGAGTCGGATTTTGGCTTTTCCAGAAACACTGTAAATGCAAGTCATCTAAACCCTTCTGCTGCAGACAGGGCTGGAAGATAACCCTGGTTGGTCATCGATTCACCTCTGGTGCTGAATCTTGGTATGCACCAATTGAAGGAAAGGCACTTGCTGTCGTTCATGCTTTGGATAAAGCACACCACTTTGTCATTGGATGCCCAGATCTCATCATTGCTGTAGACTACAGACCCTGCTGAAGGTCTTCAGTGACAGAAGCCTTGATGAACTACCCAATCCCAGGCTCAGCAATCTCAAGGAGAAAACACTGCGCAATCGCTTCCACATTGTGCATGTACCAGGAATACGTCATATAGCAGCTGATGTAATTTCTCGTCACCCAGTGGGGGAACCGACGTCACTAGACCCTCTAGATGATGTCGCTGCAGTGTCTGACCCCCTGAGCAAAATCAACCCACACTGCCCACAACCTTCCACGCAGCTCTTCGCATTAAAGAAGGAATACCACGTTGATCAAGTCGGCCACATGGGACGAAGTCCGCCTGGCAACTACAAGTGACCAGGCCATGCAAAAACTAATGCAAGCCATTGAAGACGGTTTCCCCATGTCAAAAAATGACATGCCTCCCGAAGTCCGCCAGTTCCACTAGTACAGAGACGGTCTGGTCAGCTTTGATGGTGTGGTCCTTTATAAGCTCTCTTGAGACGCACATTTGTCACATATGGAATCAGTGACGAACTCTCCTCAGATGGTGGACTTGAATTTATGTCAACCACCACAACCACATTGCTAAAAACGTGGGGAGTCAACCATAGTGTTTCATCAGTGGCATTTCCACTCAATAACTGCAAAGCAGAAATAGGTGTCAAAACAGCCAAACACCTCATTGCAGAGAACACTAGCCCCTCAGGAAACCTTGACACAGACTGTTTCAAAGAGCCATCCTCCAGTACGGAATACACCTGATCGTGACACTCACCTCTCACCAGCAATGTGTCTGTTTGGCAGAACAATTCAAGACTTCATCCCCATCCACCCAGGAAAATATCAACCCCACAAAACATGGCAAGAAACCTTGGCCTCTCGTGAAGAAGCACTGCACAATCAGCACAGGCCTGATGCTGAGCGACTATCTGCCAAAACTCGTGTACTACCTCCATTAACCATCGGAGACTGTGTCCACATCCAGAATCAAACACGCTCCTATACTACAAAGCGGGACAAGACTGGCACTATTATTGAGGTCAGACAAATTGATCAATATGAAGTGCGAGTCAATGGCTCAGGTTGCGTAACCTTGAGAAACAGAAAATTCCTGAGGAAATATTTACCAAGATTCCAAGAGCCCCACTGGCAATGACACCTAAATCAAAAGTCTCGATGCCCACATAGGTGACTATATCTCCACCAGGCAGAATTATAACTCCCACCAGGCCACCACAACCACACGACCAGAAGTTCGACAAACCCCTCCCTGTGGATGAGTCCTTGCAGGAGCCAGACCTTCCTCTAGATGACACAAATCTGATCCCAACTATGGACCCAGCCCGGACTGGAGACAGCACGCCACACGGCCTGGCATCTCCTAAAAACAATAGAGCCACTCACCCTGAGCCTTGTGCTCTCAGAGCTCTGAAACCCTTCAACAAGCCAGGCCTGAAGGAAACCCCCCTTCCCTCGAAAACCCGAAGAATCACTTGCAGTCAGAAAGGATCAACAAAAACAAGGGAAAGCTAATTCCCAAAAAGACTTTTAGCCTAAGCCCACATGTGACTTTAGTTTCCATATTCTTTTGAGATTCCGCAATTTTATGGACTCTAGAGGTTTTTCCCTCCACAGCCCCTGAGAGGACTACTTTCCATGAACATTTATTTCAATCAATATTGAGTGAAAGAATCACTTCCTTACACATAGTCACTCATTTGTTACAAAATGGTACTGTCACGAACACCAGAAATAAAAAGGAGATAATATCTCTGATGTAGGACGTTGAGTTCTTTAGATCTATATAGACCTAGCTGAAATAATGGAACTCTGGAGATTGTGTGAATACGTAAAAAAAAAACTGAGTTTATTTAACTCAACAGCAGGAAATTAAATCAAACAATATTCACATAGGCCGTCGGTAAAAAAAAAAAACTAGATCTAGCTCTATGAATCTGCGTAATCGTTATACAATAATATCTCTGTGATCTCTATGAACTCTCTGCCTACTCTGTATGATCTCTATGAATTTTCTGCCTACTCTGTGTACTCTGTGTGTTCTCTACGAACTCCTTGCCTACTCTGTGTGATCTCTGTGTGATCTCTATGTGTGATACTTTCACCTATCTTCTCCAGGTATTTATACTTTTTTCAAAAGAAAACTCTACAAATTTCTGGAAACCTATCCCATAATGCAAGCGTAGAATGTTCGAAAATGTAGATCTAGAACGTTACATCATAATCCTAAAATAAGAAAAAAGCAGCCTTTGAAAAGAGATTGGGGAAATCCTTAGGCTAAAAATAGAACATGAGTCACATTCGTTTACGTAATGAATTCTCGTACGCTTTGCATAAATTAACTTCCCTAAACTGGTTCTTTCTAGAATTCTCGAGTTGACGTGCGCTCGACAGCAAGCCCTAAGTCTAGTTTTTGTTACAGGTACAACCACAGCCAGAGAGGACAATTTTCTCATGGACATTTATTTTAAGCAAAACAGTGAAAGAATCACTTCTTTACACCTGATCACTAATTTGTTATACAATGAGATAACCACTGTCTCACCATTTCAGCCTTTGTCATAATTCTTCCAAAGACTTGGGAGGGGCGTAGAGAATTATCATTCATTTGTGCACATATATTTGTATTGCCTATCTTATGTGTCTGCTTTCCAAATCATTGTTGTCTTTTCATGTTGTCCTCAGGTAGAAGCTTCTGTCATTGTTCAAAGTACAAGAAAGAAAACTGAGAACAAAATCCCAATAGTTATCTAAAGTTATTGGCCGATCTGCTAGAAGATGAAATTAAATGGATATAAAATGATCCATTCACAACATTACAGAATTTGATGCTTAACTGTTTCAGTGCTTGCAGCTACTGTAACATCCTCTCCCTCATGTGCACTGTCTTTCTGCTTGCCCTTGGTGTTGTCCAAACTCATTTTGTGGGCAGGAGGGATGCTTGAACGTACAGGTAACACCAGGGAAGGGTGATTAATCTGGAATGTGGAGTCAACAATATTTAATCTTGGGGTCTACTACTTCAAAGCAACACATTCACAGTTATTACAAGGATCAAAATTAAGAATTCACTTTGTTTTCTAAAATTCTTAAATGATGTTTTACTGTAGTGCTTATTGCTTACTATGGTTTTGCTTGGATAAACCACAATCACCTATGAACAGCATTAGGGTGTAGATGTTTTGATGCAGAAATAAATCTCATTTTCTCTTAGTTCTCTTCCATTTTTTTTAATCCCACACTTTGTAAAGCTGTGGAAAATCAATCCATTTTTGCACAAGATAACTTTTTAAAAAATTTATTGATGCAGAATAAATATAGTCACCTTATACCTTCTATCCTTTCCTAGAATAATTTTGGGTTTGTACACATTTCATGATACCACATGCCAGAGACAGAATAGAGACAAAGGGAAAGCGCATGGCAATGATGAGTAAACAAATCATTGTAAAAGCTCTTGTACTGAATTTAGCTCAAGGAAATCTAATACTTTTAGAAAAATAGGCAGTTTTGGTGAGAAATGAGTGTGACACAAGAAAATGCTCCTGTCTTTTGTGGAAAAAAAGTTGCTTTTTTTTTTTCAATGAAAAAAAAAGATCAAATTTGAAACAAACTTTTTTATCTTTTGTTTTTATTTGTTTTATGAAAGGGCATTCATTCCTCCACAAACTGTGTAATTTCAGTTCTTCTGTTCAACAAATTATAGAATTTTTTTACAATTCTGTGTGGCATATCAATTTATAACTTAAACAAGGGGTTAAGGAAACAATTTTATTTCTGCAAGATATCTACATCAAATTTCATATAGCAAAAAAAAAGTAAGGATTAATTGACAGCCCTTGATCACAGGCAATGATGAGACAACATGGTTTCCAGATTTATGAAATAACTTTTGAGTTTAGAAGTAAAATTTTTCATCTAAGTTGGTCTTAAATGTATCTTTAAAAAATCCTTCTCCTCAGCAACATTAAAAAAGTCATATATATATATACTTGCTATACAGTAAAGAAGCAAACATCCTCCCATCCTCCTCTATCTCATTTTCTTTCCATTAAAGCCCCTTTTATCTCTGCATCAGTTCACGAAAAATTTAATGGATATAATATTAGAGTGCGGCTGATATGGTGTACATTTGTAAGCCGTTGTCATAAATCAAATGATTCTGTCCACTTATTTGGTTTTTTAAGTCTTTTGTCCTTCTGGTGGTAATTACGTTTCAAGTACACTTTTGTCAACATGGCCTAAAAATTTACTTGACAATTCCTTGACTGTGATCTTTCACTTTCCAGATCCCTAAGGTCTTATAAAAGACTAAAATAAAATGAAAAAGTTGTGCCTATATACCAGTCTTTCTTTTATCAATGTCTACTGCATTCGTTAAAATTAACACAACTGCACTGATTGATTGATTGACTGACTGTTGAAATAACCAGTCCACTATTTATTGGTGATCTCAAGGTTTGTATTTGTTCATTTTCTCTCACTGATATTTATCTGTTGTTAAAGGGAACTTAAAGGGAGTTTAAAATCTATATAGTACATGAAAAAATTTAATAAGAAACCGCACAAAATGAAAGTTTGAGATATTTCCAAGGGTATCAAGTTCCTTTAAGAAATCTACTATGCACAAAAAGTTTGTTGGCCCACTAGAGCCTGCACATTACCATCTCCCAACTACAATGAACATTAAGCCTTAGCACAAATGCAGAAGGGTGGAAAACCGAAGGGCCTACTGAGGGCCAGAAAAAAAATTCCAATATTTAAAAAAAAGACAGATTTCCAGCCAAAGCCCAAAGAAAAGGTGCCTCTGTAGATATCAAGCAATATACTTGAAAATAATATATGGTATACAAAAAAAAAAAAAAATATGACTATCCCTTAAAGATCCCAAAAGAATCTTCATTCTAAGATCCCTTGTCACTTTTATTTATTTCATTTTATATCTCTGTTGAGTAATTGCCAATAAACGACTCATTCAGTAGGTATTCATGGGGCCCTGTTAACTGTCTTGAATCAGCTTCCCAAAAAAGGGACTTATTCTATCTGAAACGTAACGCTAATATATTGGGAAGAAGAGGATAATCTGTTTTAATATTCATTGAGAGGAAACAAGCATAATTTGGTATTATAAATTGAGATTTATGTAAAAGCAGTTTAGAAAAGGATGAAAATATGCTACGTTGACTTAGAGTAAGATTAAGAAAGGCCTAGATTAAGCTGGAAGGCTAAGAAGGCTAATACTTCTTGTCACAAACACCAGAAATAAAAGGTAGATAACACCTCTGATGTTAGACGTTGAGTTCTTTAGATCTTTATAGATCTAGCTGAAAATAATGGAACCTGGAGATTGTGTGAAAAACGTATAAAGTATAAAGACTGAGTTTATTTAACTCAACAGCAGGAAATGAAAACAAACAATATTCACATAGGCCGTCGGTAAAAAAACTAGATCTAGCTCTACGAATCTGCGTAATCGCCATACAATGATCTCGTTGCAATCTCTGTGATCTCTGTGAACTCTCTGCGTACTCTGTGTGATCTCTTTGAACTCTCTTCTGATCTGTGTGATACTTTCACCAATCTTCTCCCGGTATTTATACTTTTTTCCAAAAGAAAACTCTACAAATTTCTGGAAATCTATCCCATAATGCAAGCGCAGGATGTTTGAAAATATAGATCTAGAGCGTTATATCATAATCCTAAAATAAAAACAAAGCATTCTTCGAGAAGACATAAGGGAAATCCTTGGGCTAAAAATAGAACATGAGTCACGCTCGTTTACGTAATGAATTTTCGTTCGCTTTGCATAAATAAACTTCCCTCAACTGGGTCATTCTAGAATTCTCGAGTTGACGTGCATTCAATAGCAAGCCCTAAGTCTAATTTATGTTACACTTCTCACTCTAATTCTACTGACTTCTTCCCAACATTCTCCTCATGATGAGCTTTGTTTTTTCAGAGTTAAATCCATGTCATTAAAAAACTAAATATTAAGAGAAGCTTTTCAGAATTTCATATATTATATCTGTAATTCTACTAAACAGATCTACTGAGAAATATCAAGAAATGTACATATAGATAAAGAAATAGAGTATTTAATCTAGATTTATGATCAATTCAATATTTCGATATGATAATTCTTATTGTTCATAGGTTATGCAGGTGAGTTAGGCCAAGAAGAGCAGCGTTCCTATGCCAAATCAAAATTTTTATGAAGAAAATACCAACATTGACACCATACCCAATTTTTTAAAAACGATTTCAATCAATGTGTTTTTGAGAGCATTTTAGAAATGAGATAGTAACATTTAAACCAAAATCTCTTCTAGGTAATGTTGCAACATTGAAATTAAATTTTGTTTCCAAGCTTTACTTTTATTCACATTTAAAGCCCGCCTTTTAAAAATTCCTCTGCAGCTAGAGCTTAATTTTTCAGGAACAGTTACAGTTTGTTTTTCGAATTCTTGTTTCTATAATTATTATGATCAATACGTTTTTTCACAGGTGTTGTAAGATAGGAGTGTTAATTCTAAATATTGTATTTTAAATACATGTAAATTTTCAATTGGCTGTGTTACATGACAAAATTTCTCAAACAAATTATATTTATTATTATACTTTATTGATATTATTGTCATTTTGTAAAGTAAAAGGAATCTGATGGCTCTATTTATTAATGTGTGTGAATGTGCTTCTAAATATAAAATAAAAAAAGCAAACAAACAAACTAAACAATTATCATAAGCACAACAACAACAATAATAATAATAATAATTGTGAACAATAAAGTTGGTGTTCATGGGCAATCTGTACAAACTTGTTCACACCACAAAAGTCTGAAGAAGTGCTGAGATTCTGCATACGATAGAAGCTTGCTCTTATTTTGTAAAATGTTTAAGAGAAATACAAATTTTTTCTTTAATTGTGAAACCCAGTTCAAGAAAAAAAAAAAAAGTAAGATTAGTAAGAAGAAAAAAAGTAAGAAAGTAAAATCCTATCGATGGTATAAAATTTGAAACATACAGCTTTAACAGCAAATGGTCTGTTATTCAACAGAATGTCCTGATTGTTTTCTGCATTAGAAGCTTGTACATTCCATATTGAGGCTGAATCTAGAAAGATCATATTTTTTTTTTACTATTTAATACACCTTACATAAGATCTTTAATCTAGATTTATCAAGATGTGTAGATACTAGATCTAATCAAAGGCAAAGGCAATATAATGAATATTTTTATAAAAATTAGCACACCTCTTTAAATAAAATCTCTATTTTTTAAAATTAAGCAAATTATTAAATTGCATTAAAAATTTTTTTTTTAAAAAGGAAGAAAGAAAAGAAGAAGAAAATGGTTGATGAAGTTCTATAAGAACTAATTTGAAATAGACAAATGCATTGAGCACCAAGCATTATAAAGCCAGAGCCACACTAGCTCTCCCTCTTTTGGGTTCAAGGGGAGACAATTTGCTTTGACACCATCATGTTTGAAAACTACAACATACCCCATCTCCTATTCTGCCACCTGTGAGTGTCCTCTGTGTGTGATGCTGCTGTGCAGAAGGGACTTGATCATCCTCAGAAGCCCCAATGGGCATCTCCCGCTCCCCATCAAGACTGAGAGGCTTTTCTGCATTGTGCCAGAATAGTTTGATAAAACGATTATTAAACACAGGCTCAGGACTGCGGTAGGCAGCTACTGCTTGAGCATTGGTTGAGAATGAAATAAGAGCAGCACCAGGATCACCTTGAAATTTCACCTGAAAGACAAACAGGAAACATGAGTTAAAAGCAAGCTAATCAAAGGATTTTCAATGTAAATTATGTGATATAAAAAAACTTTCCTACTTCTTCTTTACGTTGTGTTTGAACATTTTTTTCTTAATGTATTTCTTAGTAACCTTTTTTTTCTCCCACATTTTGGCTATACCTATTTCATATAACATTTATGTAAGTTTAAATATATCTTCACTTAGTACGCAACAAAGAAATTTGACTTCATTCTTGATTTTAAAAAAGAAAAGAAAATCATTTGGAAAGGACTAAAAAACACAAAGGCTTTTGATATTTTACCTGGATATTCGTCAGCGTTCCAAACTTGCCAAAGTGCTCATTCAATTTAGCAATATTGTTCATCTCTGCTGGGATTTTACGCACTTCAAGAGTCATGTTTCCAAACTTCATTACTTTATTTGGACTTTGATGTTTAAAGCCTCGTCCTGGTTTTTATGAAATTGTATATTTGAAAAAATTATTTCCCTTTTCATGTAATGGAATGTAGTAAATGTACCTTTTTCTTTCATTGCCATGTTAAGAAAGAAAATGAAAAATCCATCTAGGAATCACTTTTCAGGAACATAGAAAGTGTTACCTACAGCAGCCAATGGAATCTGATGTTCATACCCTTTTTATTTTACTGACCTTTATTTCTAAATTTAAATAACAGTGAAAAAGACTAAATATTTAACCAATATTGCACATTGCTTTTTGAAGGCGTTGAAAGGTATTGAAATAATTCAAAGATGATCAATGAAGAAACAATCTGTTGCGATAACAATAATGCTTGAAAAAAATAATGATATGCTAATATGGCAAAAGCCTAACTGAATGCATTACTAGATCACATATTCCTTAGTCCAGCAATCAGCCTAAAAGTTTAGTAAGTTTAGAAACGTTTAGTGAATGAATTTTGAAACATGTCAATTCAAAAACATATCACACCAAAATATGCTGTTAATTTTAAGACATTTGAAGTAACTTAGACAAATGAGTGCAAATGTAAGCACAGGAAATAAAAAAGGAGAACTCCACTTTATAACTAATGAAACGATCTCAAGACATTGTAAGTATGTAGATTTCGATGCAGAGGAACATTCCTGTTTTTTCTTCTCCTGCTAACAGAAAAGTATTTTTTTTGTACTGCCGGTACCTTTTTTCTTCAATTATTTGTCTTCAATTAAGTTTCATGGAATCCTGAAATTGGACATGTTCTTGACTTATATGCATAAGGATTATGAAATCAATTAGCTTAGAAAACATCTATCACTTACAGGAGCATATTTCACTCATAAAACTAAGAAATGTATCAACATTTTTTTTTTCCACCCAAACATTAAAAATATATATTGCATTTCTCTTACTCTTTCTAGAGGCAAAAGCCTCATATGAAAACCTTGACTCTTTCTTTTGTAAATTGTTAAAATATAGTATTTACCTCCAAGTCTGCTGTAATCAAAGCCTTTCCTCACAGGACCAGGTTGTGATTGTAGTCCAAAGCTCATTGGCTGAGGTTGAATTTGATCTGGTGGTAACTGCTGTTGAGGAGGAAGATCTACAACAGGGCCAAACATTTGATGATGCTGGTTGATATGTGCCATCCTCAGAGGTGGCTGTCCTATGTTAATAGAGGTAAGGTCCCCATCAATAGCACTAAAAGGGCGCTTGACTGGGATGACAATACGAGATGGCTCAGGCCTGGAAGGTCCCCCAGATTCCAAGAAATCTACAAATGGCAAAAAGATCGATATTTATTTGAGAAAGCTGATGCTTTAGAAAGAGAATTTAGAAAGTGGACTCAGGTACTCATGCCTACATTTCGACGTTTTTTTTTCTGAAATTTTTCTAGTTTTGATTTATGATTTTGTAGAAGGAATTTTCAGGTTTCATCAATACATTATAACTTCCTAGAATAATTTCTGAAATTTTCTTTCATGAGTTCTTATGAATCCATATAAATTCTCCAAATAACATGTTTAAGCAGAAGCAAACGGTATAAAGATTTCGAGTGAAGATATATTTATTAGACCCAGAAAGTTTAAATTGAACAGGAATCCAACCATTTTTTATAACAAAGTTATTCTGACATTCTGTTTTTTAGTTTAGAATGTGAAAATACTTTCAAACTTTCTACAGAGATTCTCAATTAGCTAGGCTAGATCTTGATCTAAAGTCTAGTTCACGTTAGTCGAATCCAGATATTATGAATTCTTGATCATTTCTAAATGAGTTGATTTCACAGAATAATTTTGTCTTTTAGTCATATAAAAAATATCTGTTGAATCAAAGTCTGGTAGCTTTTCTGTACTGAGAAGCTTTAACTTTTCCTGGCTGCATAGTAGGATAGTATTGCTATGGTCTGATCTGCAAGCGATTCTTCTGTGAATACATATGTGTGTTCACCTTACTATTTTATGGGCAAGATTATGGAGTCAGTTTGAGTTTGGAAAAGGATGCAGGCCTCGGTTCCAGGTGAGAATGCTTTCTAGACTACAAAGGGAGCGGTAATGCCAAGTATAGAGATTCATCTGGGCCTGAGAGTAGACCTGATCTAAATCGTGCATGCAGACTACCTGTAATCATCTAACCTAGGTCTACATAGCTGCTACGGTCCTAGCTTTTCCTCTTCCCAGGTGTGGGCTTTCTCTTGAATATAATCGATGGAATAAAGTTAAGTTACATTGTTTCTGTTGGCTCGGTGTGTTTACGTGTTATCTTTACAAGCCTATGCTGTCAGTCCATGTAAACCTGCTGGGTAATTGTAACAAAAACTAGACTTAGGGCTTGCTATTGGACGCACGTCAACTCGAGAATTCTAGAAAGACCCAGTTTAGGGAAGTTTATTTATGCAAATCGAACGAGTTTTCATTACGTAAAGGAACGTGACTCATGTTCTATTTCTAGCCCAAGGATTTCCATAATGTCTTTTAGAAGACTGGTTTTTTTTTGTTATTTTAGGATTATTATAATGCAATGTTCTAGATCTATATTTTCGAACATTCTACGCTTGCATTGCGGGATAGATTTCCAGAAATTTGTAGAGTTTTCTTTTGAAAAAAGTATAAATACCGGGAGAAGATTGGTGAAACTATCACACAGAGAAGACACAGAGTAGGCAGAAAGTTCATAGAGATCACACAGAGTATTCAAGGTTCATAGAGATCACAGAGATATCAATGTATAACGATTACACAGATTCACAGAGCTAAATCTAGTTTTCTTACCGACGGCCTATGTGAATATTGTTTGATTTGATTTCCTGCGTTGAGTTAAATAAACTCAGTTTTTTACGTTTTCATACGATCTCCAGCATTGCATTATTTTCAGCTAGATCTGTATCGATCTAAAGAACTCAACGTCCCACATCAGAGGTATTATCTACCTTTTATTTCTGGTGTTTGTGACACATTGGCGACCCCGACAAGATAGCTGATCGGAAAGTGAGATCATGAGTTAGATCTAGAAATATCGGCGATGGCTACGATGGAGGAAATTGTCAAGCAAGCGGACCTGTTGGGATATCGAGGTGAGAAGAGAGAGGAATATTTGAAACAGGAGTTTAAGCTTCTCGCAGTGTGTCAGGAAAAGAAGGAAGAAGCTGAACGTCAGGAAAGGAAGGAAGAAGCTGAACCTCAGGCAAGAGAAAAGAAGGAAGAAGCTGATTGCAAGGAAAGGTTGGAGCTGGAGAAGATGAAACTAGATGCAGAGATGAAGCTGTTACAGGCAAAAATTGAGGCTGGGATAATCAAGAACGAACCTGACAGCAGCGGCACGAGGTCGAGCGACGCAGGGGCCAAACACCTGAAACTGCCTAACTTTCAAGATGGGAGGGATGACCTCAACATTTGGCTGACAGGGTTTGAGAGATTTGCAGAAAGTAACGGCTGGTCCAGGGAGAAATGGTCATCATTGCTATGTGTGCTGCTGACCGGATGTGCCTTGGATTGCTATGGGCGACTTTCGGCTGAGCAGGCGAAGGACTATGACAAGGTAAAAAGGGCTCTAATGAAGAGGTATGACCTTACGGAGGATGGCTATCAGAGCAAGTTTCGCACATGCAAACCAGCGCATCTTGGGATCAGGAGAACGAAAGATAAGGTCCTGAGCAACTTTTACTGGCCTGGGCTAGATGGCGACGTGACAAGGTACTGCCGGTCGTGTGACGTGTGTCAGCGGACTGTAAAGAAAGGTACTGTGCCTAGAGTGCCCTTAGAGAAGGTTCCCCTGATTGATACTCCATTTAAGAGAGTGGCGATAGACTTAGTAGGTCCTATAAACCCACCAAGTGAAGCGGGACACAGGTTCATCCTGACACTCGTGGACTACACCACGAGGTTTGTCGAGGCGGTGCCGTTATGCAAGATCAACACGGAATTTGTGGCAGAGGCGCTGGTAGACATCTACAGCCGACTGGGGTCCCAGAAGAGGTGCTGAGTGACCAGGGTATGCAGTTCATATCAGAGTGCATGAAGGAGGTCTGCCGTCTCCTTGGCATCAAACAGAAAAACACAACCCCGTACCACCCGATGTGTAACGGACTGGTGGAGAGGTTCAACGCGACCCTGAAGACCTGCCTTCGTCGCCTGTGCAGTGAGCAACCTCGACAGTGGCACCGGTACATCAACCCTCTTCTGTTTGCCTACAGAGAGGTACCACAGGAGTCCACGCACTTTGCCCCATTCGAGTTGCTGTATGGGAGGACCATACGAGGGCCCATGCATATCCTGCGTGAGCTTTGGATGAAGGAGATCGAAGAACCAGAAGTGAAATCAAGTTATGAATATGTCTTGAATCTTCGCGAACGCCTCGACGACACACTCAAGATAGCTCGTGATGAACTGGAGAACGCCCAAGGACGGCAGAAGCACTATTACGACCGGACGGCTAAGCGCAGAAAGTTCTCTGTGGGAGAGAAGGTGTTAGTCCTGCTGCCGACAGACTCAAACAAACTCCTGATGCAGTGGAAGGGGGCGTTTGAAATTGTGGCGACCGTGGGGATCGACGATTACCGGATCAACATGGGAGGGAAGGAGAAAACCTTTCATGCCAACTTGTTGAAGGGGTACATCGCCCGTGACCAGGACGCCAGCCAAGCAACTAGGGAGGAAAGGCCACCAACGAGCAGCTTGGATATACCCGCTGCAAGCTTTACTGTCATTGAAGACCTCGAAGGTGAACACTTCAATGACAGTGACTGTGAAGCTCTACCTAAGTTGAGTGGGTGCAGCAGCGAGGAGACTGTCAACGACCCTCAAGTTTGGCGATGAACTGACCCTGGATGAACGTAGACAGTTGGAGGAGTAGCTTTAACATACTCCTCCATCTTCAGCGATCGCCCTGGTACAGCGTCGACAGAGGAACATTGCATCGAGCTGACGTCCTCAATTCCTGTGCGACAATGCCCGTACCCAGTGTCTTACGCGATGAGGCAAACTCTACAGGACGAACTCAGAGAGATGGAAGACTTGGGGGTCATCAGGAAGAGTTCTTAAGCTTCTCCTGTGGTAGTCGTCAAGAAGAAGGATGGTACGAATCGTGTGTGCATCGACTACAGACGGCTGAATAAACTCACCATTTTCGACCCTCAACCCATGACACCACCGGCAGACATCTTCCAGGGTATGGAGAAGGACCAGTACTTCTCAAAGATCAACCTGAGTAAAGGCCCTGGCAGATCCCTATACGGAAGGAGGACATTCCGAAGACGGCGTTTGTGACGATGGACTGTCACTACGAGTTTCTAAGGATGCCATTCGGGATGATGAATTCCGGGGCCACGCTGAATCGTGCTGTGAAGAAGCTGCTGTGTGGAATGGACAACGAGGGGGATTATATTGATGATCTATTGATTCATACGGAGACCTGGGAAGCCCACGTGAAGACACTAAGTGAACTATTCAGGCGCCTTCAGGAGGCCAACTTTACTGTAAGGCCAGTTAAGTGCTTGCTTGGGTCAAAGACTGTTAACTTTTTAGGACACAGTCTAGGTCGAAGTGCAATTGGTCTCCAGGACGAAAATGTTGAGAAGGTTGGGAATGCCCCTAGACCCAAGACAAAGAGAGAGGTTAGGGCGTTTTTAGGGCTGGTTGGCTACTACCAAGAGTTTGTACCGAATTTTGCCGCGGTCTCTGCGCCTCTTTCGGACTTGATGCGCAAGGGGCAGCCTTACATCATGAACTGGGGCGACAGCCAGGAGTGAGCCTACAACTCATTGAGAGTTGCAGTGACGTCCAAGCCGGTCCTACAGTTGCCCGATGTCGACAAAAGGTTCATCCTCAGAACGGATGCATCTGATCGTGGATTGGGCCGGCTCTCATGCAGGAGATGAGGGTACGCTATTCCCGGTAGCTTACGCAGGCAAAAAAATGACCGATAGGGAGAGAAAGTATTCAGTGATTGAGAGAGAAGCTCTTGCTATTGTGTGGGGAGTGAAGAAGTTTTTGCTTTATCTTTATGGAACTGTGTTTACCCTGCAGACAGATCATGGTGCTTTACAGTTTTTGAATGCTGCGAAGTTTGATAGTCCTAGAATAATGAGATGGGCTTTAGCTTTGCAAGTATACAACTTAGATGTCCAATACATTAAGGGTAGTGAAAATGTTGGTGCTGATTACCTTAGCAGAATTGAGTAATGTATTGTGATAGACGTCGTTATGTACTTTTCCATTGTTATGGTAATTGGTGATGGATAGTTAACTCTTCTTTTGATTTTCCTTTGCTTAGCTAAATGTTAAGCTAGAGACTTTGTAGTTTAGTGTGAGCTACTTTAAAGAAAGTGTTACATGCCATGTTGTAAATGTAATGTTAGATATATATGATGTAATGCTAACTACAGAAAGTATTCTGTTCTTGCAAGGTGTTAGCATCATTTTGTTACTTTGCTAGGAATTTGTTACTTGGTAAAAATTCTTAAGAGGGGGCCCTATACTTAGGGCTTGCTATTGGACGCACGTCAACTCGAGAATTCTAGAAGTTTATTTATGCAAATCGAACGAGTTTTCATTATGTAAACGAACGTGACTCATGTTCTATTTTTAGCCCAAGGATTTCCCTAATGTCTTTTAGAAGACTTTTTGTTTTTTTGTTATTTTAGGATTATAATGTAATGTTCTAGATCTATATTTTCAAACATTCTACGCTTGCATTACGGGATAGATTTCCAGAAATTTGTAGAGTTTTCTTTATGTAACGAACAAGACTCGTGTTCTATTTTTAGCCCAAGGATTTTCCTAATGTCTTTGAGAAGACTGTTTTTTTTTTGTTATTTTAGGATTTTAATGTAATGTTCTAGATCTATATTTTCGAACATTCTGCGCTTGCATTATGGGATAGATTTCCAGAAATTTGTAGAGTTTTTTTTTTTAAAAAGTATAAATACCGGGAAAAGATTGGTGAAACTATCACACAGAGAAGACACAGAGTAGGCAGAAAGTTCATAGAGATCACACAGAGTATTCAAGGTTCATAGAGATCACAGAGATATCAATGTATAACGATTACGCAGATTCATAGAGCTAGATCTAGTTTTCTTACCGACGGCCTATGTGAATATTGTTTGATTTGATTTCCTGCGTTGAGTTAAATAAACTCAGTTTTTTACGTTTTCATACGATTTCCAGCGTTGCATTATTTTCAGCTAGATCTGTATCGATCTAAAGAACTCAACGTCCCACATCAGAGGTATTATCTACCTTTTATTTCTGGTGTTCGTGACAGTAATAAATCAGAAATAGAAGGAATCCTCATAATTTCCCCTGAACAACATTTGTGATATATGTATTTCTCTTTCTCTGTGCGCCCTGATAATTCAAATTTTTGATCATTCTAAGTTCCTTTTTATCCTGATGAATTCAATATGATTGAACTAAACTGTGAATATCCTATGCAAAGCATTGTCTCACTACAGACAGTTTCTATGATGCATTCATTTCATCTATATACAGGGTTCCCAGCAAATCCTTGAAATTTTTTTCAAGACCCCAAACCTTTTCTCAAGAGCCCTATTCACAAAAAAAGGTTACCACGTAGAAAAAAATAGACTGGGTAAAGTGAGTACAGTACTCTCAGACGTCTAGACCCAAGTCTACTAAGTTAGATCTAAGATCAAGTGCAGAATTTACATCAAAATACTAAATCAGAGTTTGACAAAGATTGAAATACACCTGAATCTTGATTTTGAAAAGACAGTGGAGAGTAGAGAGAGAGAGGCACATATACACACACACACAGCACTCCTGTACAGTTGCGTCCCGTTTGTTTACTTGGCGGAGTGCACTGCTATCTGCCAGCGCTCACTTAGTTTTGAGCTGAGCCAACCGCTCTGACCCCGTGACCCCTTACACCGCCTGGCTCAATGCTAGGCCCAGCAAAATATTACACCTATTTCATAACAGTGCAATTAATGCGTTGTTTTTACTAATCTATGCGCTGTATGAGGTGAAATTTAAGGCTTAAAGACAGAAAATATATTTATCAACAAAATGCAATGATTTTTTGGCCATATAACTTTCTAGATGGTGCAAGAACTATTTTAAGGTTGAATAAATTTAATAGGTCACGTTGACGTTAATTCTGAATCATTACACAAAAACTTAAATAAATTAAAAATATACAGTTGGACGTTTTTAAAAAGGGGGAAATTAAAGAGATGTGTCTCTAGATTATGGAGACATTGATCTCTTGAAGTGCGGTGTCTTCGTTTGACAGTAAATCCAGGTTAAAGTAAGATTTATATGTCTTCACTAAAGTAAGTTCGTATTCGATTGAAGGGTGCCAATGACCTCCAAAAATTCTTTTAAAAACACAGTCAGCTAACATAGTCTTGAACACTCTTTTAGTTTTCGCAAGCGATGGCCATGAACAGTTATTATGGGCTCGATCACTCATTCTTTCATTCAGTCTCTCTTTCCGTCTCTCTCAGTTTTTCTCTAGCACTTCCTCAGCGCTAGGCCTACATGTATTAATTTTACACAGTGTAAGTAGATGACACACATTGCCAGTGATAAGCCACACATAGATAAATTTCAGACTTTTTAGAACAATAAATAAGTTTTGTTTTACACGTCTTATGTGATATTCACTAGATTTTATTTACAATTAGAATTGTACCATAGATCTTAATGATCACAGAGAACATTGCGAACTAGGTTTATAAGAACAATTCTCTCTCTCTCTCAGACACTCAAGAGTTATTTTCTACTATTTATTTTTTACCCTGTGTTTTCTTTTTTCTCTTTTCTGGAGTAAGCATTTTAGGATGTTGAGATGCCTGTTGCATATGGAATTTCATTGTTGTCTGTAATTGACTTGTTCCATTTTCATTGCGTGTGTTCTTTTCTGTATTTTTCCGATAGTTGAATGTAAAAGTTCCCTACTCTGTTCTCCTAGTTAACATAAGCCAAAGTTGTATTTCTGTATGAATGGTATTCGGTGATGCTCTAAAATGTGATGTTTTGGGAGAACCTTTTGTAAAAAGTTTTTGCGATAAGTGTCATGCACTGTTCTATGGCTCGTTGTATGTTTGTCAGTTTGTTGGTGTGGATTGTATCTGTGTGCGATATCGAATTGTGGATCTTGGAAAATGCTAGGTTTATGGAGTCTAGATGAATTTTACGTGTAAATGCGGTGTCTATTATGACTTGTCGGTGCATCTAAGTGTTTGTACCATAAGGTGTTTTATAAGTTGATTGTGGAGGGGGTTATCGTTCTCCTTACAAACTAAATTCCCACTTATAACGTAGCAAGATGCAGTGAGTGCTCATGTTTTATTTCAAAATCAGACCTTATTAACTAAAGCCACTTTATTTCATCAGTAATATCGGTAAGCCTAAACATCCCAACAAAACTACGAAACCGAGAAAGGGGCAGCGGGAAACAGAGAGAAACACACAAACGCAGAGGGAGAGGGGGGGAGTCAGACAGACAGAATGAGAGAAAGAGTGAGAGTGAGAGAGATAGAGAGAGAGAAAGAGACAGAGCGACTGCCATAAGAAAACATCAGAGAAAAGTTCATGAAAACAGACATTCATATTGATGATTGATTGATTATTGGCATACCCAGTATACTCATGGTTTCTGTTCATTCATTCTCTCTCATAGGCTTCCATCAAATGCTCAAGAAAATTAGAACAAAGATAAAAATCCATTTAAAATCTAATGGAGTATTTGGAGAAAAACTTTAAAGATATTTCCAAAGACACCTAGTTCCTTTAAGTAACCCACTCTGCCTCTCAAGTACTTCCTCCTGGTGATTTGAAAGTCTAGGCATTCAATTAAAATATGCTGGATAGTGTAAAAGCTGTCTCAGGCAAAGCAAGAAGGTTGTTCCTCATTTTTTAAAAGGTAGCTCAGGATGAGCCATGTGTGGCCCACCCGAAGCCTACACATTACTATCTCTCATTTTCTACCTGCTCCTCCACCTCTTTTGTGGAGGTCTTCTCCCAAGTTGGGAAGTACTTCCTTACTTCCTGGAGCTTGTTTGCCTCCTCAGTATCCTAATTTGCTTGCCAAAACGGTGTGGATGTGTGCATTTACTTTCGGTTTTCAGATCGGACCAGCAAATGAGTTTTCCTAAGTGTGATGCTCTATTTAGAGCTGTCTTTGCAAATTTGTCCACATTCTCACTCCCCCACATACCTGTGTGGGCAGGAATCCAGACAAAAGAGATGCGAACATAGGGTGGAAATTTTCACATTAAATTGAACAGCCGCCAGATATCCTTAACTTTGAAATTTTTTGCTTTGAATAGCCTGTAAGGCTGACAGGCTATCACTGTAGATAACAAAATGTTTGTAGTACTTACTGAGGTTTTTTATTTCTGTGAGCACCAAGGCTATACCCTCGAAATCAGCACTAAAGACAGAGGAAAAGACGCAACCTTTTCCTCCAGTTTACAGCTGTCAGTATAAACAGCATAATGGTTTGAAAATTTTTCTTCCATTCTAAAACATTCTTTCTGATAAGCCACCTCCCTGATATCTTCCTTCTTTTGTTTAGTTAGTGAAGTATCAAAGTTAGCCTGGTGTTCCACCCAAGGTGGGGGGCACTGGACATATTGGTTATCGATAGTATTTAGATTGATTTTGGTATTCTTAATATGTTGAAAAGTATTTGCAATAAGATTGATTCTGCTTTAGAATTAGCTAAAAAGTCAGACAATGGAGCATTAAAGTGTTGTGGCACAGATTGTGCATTAAGGACTTTAATTTTAATACATGGTTAAAAGCTGGCTTGGTATGCCAATGCTCAAGAGAGGGCTCCCCAGCCTTGGCTTACGAGCTTTTAATAGGCGATGTTCTGAAGGCTCCAAGGGCAATACCAAAGCCCCGATGATGTATCCCTATACATCCAGGGCTCTCAGAACGTATTTTTTCGACAAAGTGGATCAGACTAGGGTGCAGTAGAGCTTAATAAGGGTGACTCTATCTGCACCCCAGTCCGTATGGCCCATGAGGCGCAATAAATTCAATGCTTTTAACATTTTCCCTTTAAGTATTTAATATGAAAACTAAAATTAAGTTTTGAGTCAAGAAAGACTCCTAAAAATGTAGCTGGCCATCCAGATGAAGGGTGGGCTCAGTGTAAATCCTTTGTCTGTGTAAATGGACACAGGTGGTCTTCGAAACTGAAAATCTATAAACCGCTCTGGGGACCCACTTTTGAATATTATTTATACATAGCTGGATGGTGCACTCAAGATGCTGCAGGTATTTACCCTCAGCGTAAATGGCAAAATAGTCTGCAAATAAAGGTGCATTTACATGTTTACTAACAAAGTTAATTATATTGTTTATTTTCAAGTTAAACAGCATAGGTGATAAAATACTGCCTTGGGGAACACCGTTTTCCTGGTGGTAAGAAGAAGAATATGTGTTGTGCGCTTTGACTTTAAAATAGCGGTCTTTAAGAAAATTGGAAATGAAAATGGGCAAAAGATCTAAAAATCAAGGTCGAAAAGGTCTTTTAGAATTCCAAACCTCCATGTAGTATCATAAGCTTTTCTTGAGGTCGAAAAAACCGCCAGAACTTGTTTTATTCTTACAAAGGCCTTTTTGATAAAGGTTTCCAATCTGACCAAGTGGTCCAATGTGCTATGGTCCTTCCTAAAACCTCACTGTACCTTTGAAAGCAGGTTTCTGATCAAGTACATGACAGTCGGTCTTTCACCATCTGCTCAAGGGCCTTACACAAGCAGCTCGTGAGCACAATAGGTCTGTAGTTGGAAGGATCAAAAGGATCCTTACCGGGTTTTGAAATTGGAACCACGGAAGCCTCCCCCCAAGATGGGGGGATGTCCCGGTGGTCCAAATGTTATTGAAAAAGGAGAATATGGGAGACAGGATTCAGGAACATGCTTCAGGAACTGATAATAAACACCATTAGGACCTGCTGCTGACTCATTAGATTTATTAAGTGAGTTTTTTTATTCTGTTAGGAGAAAAAGAATATTATAAGGGCTCATTATTTTCGAACAAAAAAATTCAAATTTTGTTTTTCGGCTTTTTGTTTCTTTTGCTGGAAATTTTTAGAATAATTTTTTTGAGCAGGAGTTTCTTTAAAAAGTTTCTGCCAGATAATCAGCATGAACTAATGGGTCTGAAATGATCTGGCAGTCTTTTTTAAGATGGCAAGAAGGGGCTAGTAAATAATATTTTTAAGAGAAGGAAAGTTACATTAAGGATGATAAAAGTGAACAGAAGAGAGAGAGAGAGAGAGAGAGAGAGAGAGAGAGAGAGAGAGAGAGAGAGAGAGAGAGAGACAGAGGGGAGATAGAGGGAGAGAGAGAGAGGGGGAGTAATTAGTTTGGTAGACTTTAATGTACTGATTTGACATACCAGTATGTTCAGATATAAAAAAAGGAAGTAGTCCTAGGCATCTTTTTATTTTGTTGTTTTTTTTAATTGTGTGTGTGTGTAGGTGTGCAAATGTTAGGTAGGCAGTTTGTATAGACCATCATTTAATTGTTCGATCCCACTAGTAGTATTAAAAGCATTCACAGTCTGCACCTCAAGTTTCTTTGATAATTGATCTAAGGCTGACTAGAGGGTTGAGGAACAACCATTGATTTCTTTGATCTTTTGTGAACTTACTACACTCGGTCTAATACTGCAACCTACAAATACTACCATAGCTTACTTGTTTGCTTTAATACAGGTATTTTTTTAATACTCTGTTCAGAGCATGAATAAAAGGCTTTTTTTTTTTTTCAAACATTGGGTTAGGATCAGACAGAGTTACAAGCTGTGGGTGCAGTGAATAAGCATGGCAAGAAACTTAGGGGACTAAAACATATGAATTAGACTGAATATTGGATTATTGGGTGATGTAAGATTGACTCCAAAATCTCGTCAATAGGCCCTAGGCCTAACCATGAAGAAAGAAAAAAAAGAAGAAAATAAAAGAAACTGCAGCGGCTCTTAAAACAAAAATTAATGATAAATAAAGATCGGATTTTTGGGGGGTCAGTTTTGTCTTACCCAAATTTTTCCTGAGTTCTCAACCCATCTCAAAATTTCGGACTTTTTTCCTATTTCCCGACCCGCTGGGGACCCTGTACATGAACCTTCCATGCTAATTGGTTTGATGCAATGATGAGATCATGTATTGCAAACCCAAAAGCTATCAAATGTCTACAAAGCAAACAAGGGCAGAGGAAGTTAAATAATATTACAGTACCCACTTACTAGATTTAGGCCTAAGCTAAATTTTTTTAATTTTTTAAAGTTTTGTTTCTCTCTTTTAAAAAAAAATCATGTCTGCCTCAGCTCACAACCTTCCTGTGCACTGAAAATGCTTGTTTTTAAAATGCACGTACTGCTTTTGCTCTTTCATATATTCCACACAGTTAGCCCAAACTTAATATAGCATACTTAATTTTATAGCAATGCACTTAGAAAAGCAAACAGAAAATTGTAATTTTGGGAGTGACTATTTCATTACCTCTATCACTCAGTCCAGGAGGAGGCCTGGACATTATCACCTCTCTTTTGGGTAGAGAAAATATATCAGGACCCAGGGGGCGGTTCATCAACATGCCTGGTGGTGGATGTCGTAGGTCAGGTGGAGGACCCCTTAGAAAAGGTCTTAATGGAACCTGCAGGCTGGGGTTTTCTGGGAAGTATGGCTCTACTGAAGGGCAGGAGAGAAAAAAAAAATATATACTATTTCCTCTTCAAAACTTAACCTTGCTGTGCTTCACATAAAAGGGGCAAAAAACATAAATTTTGATAAATGAATTGACTTTCCTAATCTGAACTGCATTTTCAGATGGTGTTAACTGCTGAGAATGACACTTCAGATTACTTATTTCACAGTGCAAACATAGTGGGAAAAAGTTTGTTACACAATAAGACCCCTTCTCCAGGATTGGGAGCTCTAGGCATGATGTTCTTCAATTATCACTACAACTTGAAGCATATTTCACTGCTTTGACTTTCACTAAGATTTTAAGTTCATGTAAAAAAATTCTGTAAGTCAAGTTTGATTGCTTATTCACCGCAAAAAAATTTAACCTCTCTATGAAAAACATTGAAAGTGAACTTTTTGTTGTACCTATTTTTGCATTCCAAGTTTCTGTTAAGGTTATCCATGAAGATCAAGAATATTTTAAGATTTCATATGTTAATATCCTCCATATTGTTAAATGTTTGCAAACAAACCGTTGAGTTTGTCCACATCTCTTGGTAGCTTATTATTAATAATCTTTAAAAAATGCATTTAATGAAAGAAAATTTAAAAGGAGAAAGAGGGAGAGAGAAAGAGTGGGCAAGTGTGTCATAGTAAATGTCACCATGTATAGCTCTCTGACATTGTTTTTCTTTTTTAATACATTGATAAAATAAAAAATTGAAACTAAAAAGTATGTTCAGAACAGTGATGCTTTTGGCTTTTTTTTTTTTAAATTACAACTAAATATTTAATGGATCACTTATTCTGAGTTTATAGTATTAAAAAATATAAACAGGAAAAGTCCAAACCGTAAACCTACCATGGGCAGACGGTGGACGGTTTAGATTCAATTGTACATCCAAATGACCTGGTGGAGGTAAGCGAAAATCAGGCCCTTCCAAGGTGGGGCCTACAGAAGGTGAGGTCAAATTTTTAAAATTGAAATGAACCATAACCTAAAGCTTAGAAAGTAAGAAAGAAAATAATGTTTATCTATTTTTTTTAAGATATCTTTGATGGTAAACTATTTTTATTTCATGCGATCATATCTTTATTGCATGTTTATTAACATGATCTAAAAAATCAAGAGTGACTATTTTTAATTCAAAAGCAAGTACTTTACTTTTTATGAATGAAACATGTTCACTTGAGACATAATTAAAGCAAAATATTAGGAAAGTGCTGTTTTGATGATGCTCAAGTCCACACAAAACTACTTCTATATTTATTGTAATTTTCAAACAGGTCTTTTACTTTGGTTCTCGGTGCTGAAGATGCCCCTTTATATGTAGAATGACAGCTTTGAAGTAAATACATAAAGCTTTAAATGGAGGCTTGATGATTTTAAAGTAAATACATTTAGCTTTAAATGGAGGCTCTTATTATATTACATTGCCTTTCTTTATATTAGAAAAATAAATTTGCAAAATGGACACAAAACCAAATCAAAGTCTTCCCATCAAAAAGGAATAGATTTGAGTGTTTGCAAGCAAAAAAAAAAAAAAAGAAGAAAAAAAAAAGCCATGCAAAAAAGGGAAACCAAACCAAAATTAAAAAGGGAAAAAAAAAAAAAAACCATATGGCTATGAATTGATACCTCTACGGCCCAGAGCAAGAGTATCATCTTCTACAACAACAGGATCTGCTCCATGATCATAGGGACACACATCTCCCAGCATGCAGAAACCTTTTTCTGTAACGGAAGTAAAAAAAATAGTTTCAATGAAAGTCAGGTTTCTTTTGAGTGTGTGCGTGTGGTTTTTTTTTTTTTTCTTGTCAGTTTGTGTTCTTGCATTTTAAAAGTGCAACACTTAGGACTTATGCAGATATATAATTTTTTTACCTTGGGACAATTATATCACTGATTGAAAGACAACAATTCGTATAATTCTTCGCAGCCTGCAATATAATGTGAAGCTTTATGAAAGTTATTTATATGGAGGGAAGGTTTGGTTTTTGTATATAGCCAGTCCACAACAAAGTGATCTCAGGCTTTCAGGCCCTCCATCAGGCCAGGGCATTGGTGGCAAGGCTCAGACCCACAAGAGAAGAGTCCCTGCAGATCTCAGGGCAGACTCGCTAGCCACTGTGCCAGCCACAGATGCCCTTATAAGGAGGGAAAAACAAAAAAGATATGATTATATTTCCATGTCTACATAAATTTTCAAGATTGCTCTCTTTCAATTGAGACAAATCACCACTTATTTTAAGTCTTGTTTTTTTAACAATTTAAAAAATGTATAAAACTTTCTCTTTATTTAAAAAAATGAAATCAACTCACAAACCTTCAAAATTCTGGCATCGAGCTCTTGTTCCAACATGTCCCACAACACCTGAGCCACTATCTATCCCTCCAGGAATACGGTTTGTCTCACCAAGTTTGCCTTCCAAAGGCCGAAGTCCACTGACGGTGCTACTGACAGCAGGTGCATCATTTGTTGACGATGAAATAAAATCATTGTCCTGGAGTGGGGTGCTGCCACGGCTGTCTGGCTGGCGAGCTGAATGACAAGTAGTTTAGATGCAGGTATCTATAGAGATACATATATTCAATTTCTTTCTGTTTACTAAATGTAACATGGATACATTTTAATAAATCAAGGAAATGTGCAAATACTGACAAGAACTTGGCAATGCCCTATGATAGTGAAAATAAAAGATTTACATTATTCATCACAAGGATGCCACATTTTTTTTTTTTTTAATTGGCTGTTCCAATTTGTCGTTTCTTTTTTTTTTTTTTTTTGGCATTTACTTGCATTAAAATTTTCAATAAACCTCATTCTGTTGGAAACCTTTTTTGTCAAACTAAACATAATTACAAATATTTTCAAAAACTAGTGGTGTAAAAAAATGGAATTATGAATTGGCTTGACAATCATGATAAAATTGAAATCATCAAAAATTGAAAGCTAGAGTTTGGATTTATCCTCTCTTTAAGCTCGAGTTTCAGTGAAAGTCTAAGCTGCCTGAGTCTAGTCTAGAGATCACATCAAGTTTTCATTTCGCTCTTTGCTTGCATTTTTTATCTGAGTTTTGTGTGAAAAAAAGAAACCAGTATAAAAAAATATCAGACTTACAATTTTTAGCTACATCTCTCTGAAGCTAGTTAATCTCTAGTTTTAATCTAAGTCCAAATCTAATTTCTAGACCCACATTACTACTTTTTTTTTTTTTTTGTCTTTTAGATCATGGTGATGTTGACCTAAAATTGGCAGTTACCTATTGCATCATTGTGCTTCACTCTCTTTCACTTAAACAGGGGGGGGGGGGGGAGAACCTTACTCAATGTTTCATATATCAGCCAGGGGGCTAGTCCCCCTCTAGTTTGAAGAAAAACAAATCACAAAACTAAAGAAATAAGAAGATTAATTTTTTAAAAGTTAAAAGAAGATAAAATCAAATTGATAAAAAAAAATTTAGATAAAGGAGAAAGAAGAGAGGGAGAGGGAAGGGAAATGCGTTTTAAAGGTGAGGAATGAAAGAAGAGAAAAGGTTATGGGGGAAGGAGATGATCTATATATAGGGCTGCTAATTTAAGAGTGTGGCTGAGTAGATCACAAGTGAAACAGATCCTTCCCTTAGTTTCTATCCCAGGGTTCCTATAGCTATTACTTCCTTAAAATCAAGGAGATTTCAAGGAGAGAATTTCAAAATCAAAGAGGCTTTTTTGCATGTGCTTTTGAAACAGAAAAGGTCACATTTGTGCATAACTATAAGTATAAGAATAGATAAACTTATAAATCAAATATAAGTAAAAGAATATTGAGGCACTGTTCTTGACATATCTTAATAAATCTATTTAGCTATCATCTACGAGATATATATCAATTCTCGATAACAAAGATTCTATTCACTTTAAGCAATAGACAGAAAACTGTCTACAAGTTCTCTGCTGTGTGAAGAAGCCACAAAGAAAACCTAGGCCTATGCCTCGCCAACAGCACCGCCTGCGCTTGTGAGAGGGAGTTATTTTCTTTTGCCTAGGGCTATGGAACACAAGTTACGGACACATCTGAAGTAAGCATTTGCACACTGCCACATCATCCCACACTGTTTATTGTTTTTGCCATTAATTGCAGTCTGCACGTTTTTTTTTCTTTTTTAGAATACTTTTTCTCAATTTATAAAGATTTTGAGGGGAAACAATAAGGCTGCACAAGCCCTATCATATCTGGGGGGAGGGGGGAGGTAGCGAAAGGACGAAGAGACAGTTATGACAATGGAGGTGTCTAAGTAAAGTACAGTGGTAGAGGGGATAAGATATTGTGAGCTGTCTAATTTCAAAGTATTGAAAAAAAGCAGAGGAAGGAGGTAGGCAGGAGAAGGCGGGGGACAAGGATGAAGAAGCAATAGAAAGCAAGTCCAGGTGAACTTACAGCAGTGTTTGGAGTTTTTAATATTAAATTTGTTGAGAACTGCGTATTGTAAGCTTTTCTATAATCTGCAAATTTCATTACGATCTATTGCAGAAAAAAAAAATCTTACAAGGTCACCTCACTGGCTGGCCCAAAGACACAATCACACCCA
>BLXT01001714.1:308049-318576 GCA_019648995.1 Plakobranchus ocellatus
AATAATAATAATGATAATAATAATAACAATAATAATAATAATAATAATAATAATAATAATAATAATAATAATAATAATAATAATCGCCTATGGCGTGTTAACTTATTTAGCATTAACTGTAGTTTAAGAATTGTCTTTTTCAAAATCTTGACTGTCCATGATATAATGAAATTTTGCATGCATGCATGGTCGTTGTTCTGGCCTGTTGGGCTAGGCCTACGCTCATGAAAACTTACCTCCTATACGAGGCTTTACAAAAACTTACAAGCCAAGTGTGCATTCTTCTTAAATTGCAAGTTAGAAAGCAACCGAGAGAAATTGAAAGTTTGAAGGCGTATAGAATGGATATTGTTCCCACAAAACTACCATTAAAATTTAACTATTTTTTTTTAAATACGTAATCCTGCATCAGTGGTTGTGAAAGAAGATACTTTGCAACAGGCTTTCTTAAGGATTTAAACCGGACGCTTCATTAAGACTCTCACAAGGAATAGCGCACATCCTGGCGTACACTAATTCATTGGTTTTTGAAACAAATTGCAATAATCAGTAACCGCAGAATAGATTTTGTTGGATTTTAAGTGTCTGGAGCTCTCAGTAATCATTGAGTATGCAAATTTGTAAATATCCAGATGACGAAAGAATTTGAATAAATTTCCAAAGCGATGACTTATTGTCGCAGTCTAAAACATATTTTAGGCTTACTACTTTGTGACAAGGTGAACATTCAACATTAGATTATCTTGTGGATTAAAAGAGAGCTATGTATAAATATAGTTGAACGTACTATTTCTTTTATCGGTGTAACGTTCAAACTGCTTTTGTGGACCACTCATGACGATAATAATAATAATAATAATAATAATAATAATAATAATAATAATAATAATAATAATAATAATAATATCAATGCACTTTACATTCAAATTCATGAAAACCATTCATATGCACATTATGTGATTCCACATTTATACAGAGTAATTAAGTAAATCATTCAGACTGGAAAAAATGGACAATCAAAATTCTAATAATAGTAATATAGTTTTAGTGGATGAGATAGACTGATTCTTTTATTGATTGTAAATTAAGAATAGTTACCGCTTTCCTTTTGTGTTATTTTTTATGTTGCCATTTTTTATCGTTTTTATTTTTTACTCCTCACAAAAGTGTAATATTACATTGGTTCAAGACCCCCCNNNNCCCCCCCCCCCCCCTTTTTCTTACGCTTTTCTTACAGAAGAAGAGACACCCCCTCACCCCCGACCCCCTGCCAAGGCGTAGGATTATATTTGAACGTCCCCTATCTTTTTTAAAATCATTTAGATCCGATTGCCTTGTTCTTTCATTTGAATTTCGAGCAATGCAAGACGACTTTACATAAATTATGTTGCATGGAACCTATCATGATTAATACAGTGGACCTCGACTGTGTAACCAAAGATATTACACAAGTGGCATACGTGTATCGTCAGTCAGCAATTTCTTTCGTCCTTTAAAATATCGTGCTTTTTTCATCAATTATTCATTTCCCTTTCACATCTTTGACTAACAAAAAAAAAAAGAAAAAAAAAAAAGTTCAGACGTCTGTAAAAGGTAATCAAATGAGCATTTGATATAGGCCTACAATTTCTTTTCTTTCTTTTCATTATCCAACACTCCATAATACATGTAACTTGCAATTTTCATATCCTCAAATAATGTAATGATTCTTTGTCAATCTATCATTTCATAGATCTCTATCCCCCTCCCCCTTCATCTCTCTCTCTATCTATCTACCTATCTTAGTATAGATCTTTCTATCTATCCATAGATCTAACTCTCGCGAAAAAATTTTCTTTCTCATCCTCGTTCTTTTTCTTTGTCTCTGTATCTAGATCTATTTGCCATCATGGTCTGTCTGTCCATTTGACAATATGACGTGTGTTTAGCCATCCGCAAGCCATGCTTAGCCAGTCTAGTTTCAAGTTCACTACATCTATAAGCAAAAAAAACTGGATTACAGTACACGTGTACTGTCATCAAAGAGAGTAAAGCAATAGGTAAAGATGGGACACTTCCTTCTTTGTGTCAATCAAAAATGCGTGCAAAGGCCACGCCCCCTTTGAGCGTGTACATGGTACTTTTTTAGTAGCTACGCCGCAGATTCTAGATCTAGATCTAGGCTTTTTTACACTGAATAATGACTGAACCGGGCGATGTAAATCAACAGAAAAAAAGATTCTCCGTAAAACAGTTTTGGTAAAAGTGCATTTTAGGTGCGTAAATTATTAACTCACCTATTGCGAATACCGTGTTTACTCAGATTTCGGATATAGATCTATACCATTTAAAATTTCAATCTCTGTCTCTTCATTTCTTTCTGGAGTAAGCCATTATGTTTGCGCTTGAAACTTTTTGAGGCAAGGAAAATATTACACGGAGGTTTCCCTTTGCTCTCATATAAATGGAAATAAATAGGATTGGGACAAGCAGTGGTCAGGAAAACGAAGACCATGTACACACAGTTTTCGTACTCGTCAAACACGATAACACGGTTATCGTACTCAGTGAGTAATTTACGCACCTAAAATGCACTTTTACCCAGTTTTTTCGATGTAGATTCCAAATATCTAGATCTAATTTAGAATTTATTGATTTTATTGTAATTGTTTTTTAACCTAAGAAGTTTTAAAGTTTTTTTTTCTTCCTAGGTAAATTTATATTTTAATGCAACTGTTGCATTTTTCCATTGAATAGCCAGACCATCGAAACCGACTGGCAATAAAATTTTACGTACGTATGTATATATTTACTTTCCCAAATTTTACTCTAGATAAGAACAGATCTAAATCTACATCTATAGTCTAGACTCTAGATTAGTATAGATCTACATCTAGAATCTAGACTTTAATAGAAATAGACTCTTGTAGAAATAACCTCACCAGATCTAGATTACATCTAGATCTAGATCAGCCATTATCCCATATCACAAAAGTTCTTTTTTTTTTTTTTTAATAATACTTTATTTTAATATAATTCCCTATCTTTCTTTATCGTTCGGGAAGCGTAAAAACGACATCGATGGATTCTTCAGTCTTGAATTCGTACAAGAAATTTCAAACACCACTGGCTTTCTCGCTTAGAATTTGTATAATGTATATATATTCCGCAATGGTTGTTTACCAATTGCACTCCCATAGCTTGATGGCGCTCTGTGTCAATGATAACAATAGAATATGATAAATCAAGAGAGCTTACTGCCGTGGCTGACCTCGGCAAGCTCTTCTTCGCTCACTACAACTGGCTTCCACATAGCAGCAATGCTTTTTGTGCCGAAAAACCGCCAAGTGCAGGGTGAGCGAAAGGAGGGCAGCGCAGTGGGCGGGCAGTCTGCACTAGCAGTAATTGATTAGTATCATAAAGGTGGCTACGCAATATCATTGCTTACTTAGCAGGTTCCAAATTGATCTATGGAAACGAAAATTATTTATATTGCGTATCGTATACGATACCAATATTATTTTATCGGTTTTTTTTTGGTTTTGTTTTTCTTTAAGTAGGTTTTAAAATTTAAGAGCTTCCCATATATGTGAAATATTTACATTTTCCTCCTAGCAAATAACTATTTACAGCTGTTAGTCTTGGACACATATTATTATGTACCCTTTCTCTCTCTCTCTAATTTTGATCGACCCTCCCCTTAAATTTACGTTGTAATTGTTATTAACATTATTATCATCATCATCATCATTATCATTATTATTATTATTATTATTATTATTATTATTATTATTATTATCATTATTATTATTTTCATTATTATTATTATTATTATTATTATTATTATTATTATTATTATTATACACATAAACGTGAGGAATTCCCGATTTTAATCTAATTTATTCTTTCTACCTATCTATCCATTTATCTATTTATCTATCTATCTGTCTGTCTGTCTGTCTTTCTATCTATTTATCCATCTATATTTTTTTTTTATACTTTCCTACACGTCTTAATAATATAGTGTCATGCAGGCGAGCGATTACCACGTATAGGTTTATTGCGCGCACTGAGAAACGCGTGGGTGGGGGGAGAATGGTTGAGCTGACGCAAAAGGATAATTTCTGATTAGTTAATATTCATACATTACGAGTGCGTCCTGTGACTCTCCCAGTCACTTCTTTCTATTTATTGCTCTAAGTAACATAACAGTAGGCCCTACCGATGAGTATTGAATATTTTAAAGACATAGATAAGAGGCAGACCAAAATGTTGGGACAGAGAGGAGAGAGATACATAGATATATATGGAATTTTCCAACAGGTAAAAGGGACTCTGGTCCTCTTTTTCTTCAGATAATCTTTTCTTTCATTGCAAAATGTGCGAAACAAAACAACGACACTCAGGACAAGAATATTTGTACGTATATATTTTCAAATATCATTTGATTTGGGATGGCTTTCAAGACAATTCCAGATGTATAACAATAACCTTTCATGATAGGAAACCTTGGTTTTAACGAAATGTACGCCCTAGACCGTTGGTTTCGTTATATCCAAGGTTCACTGTAGCAAGCTGGCCTAACGGTACAATTAGCCTTCATAACTGTCCCACATTTGGTATCAACCAACCACATGTTTTGCAGCTATTTTTAAAGGTTAGGTACTTTCATTTATTTATTTATTTTTAAACGGATAATTTTTTTTAGAATAAATGAATCCTGTTGTCCATCTTCTATTTCTAAAATTATACTGAACATCCTTTTTCTATTTTTTTAAATCCATTTTTCCTTTTGCATGACTGACTTTCTCCTTTCTGGCTAAAAATCTGTGCACCTTTTAAAATATCTTTATAACAACAAATTAAAAAGAGCCCATCAGATCAAATTAAAGAAATCGAGCTTTTAAATTTTATGTCTTTTATTTTTTAAAACCCTATCAAAACAAAAACTGTCAAACAACAAAGTTGTTTCGAATTCAAAACAATTCAAACTAAGCAGACTCAATGCATTTATTTCTTCTAAGTCAGCCTTTCTGTGTCTACCACCTCTGTACTTTCTCTGTCTCTATCCCTCTCATTTTCAAGCATACCGCACATTAAAAAAAAAATCTTACTCTAAATCAAATATTCTCCAAGCAAAGCATACAATAAAACAAACTGCAAAAGGGTTAATTGATTTTGACTTTTAATTCTTCCAATCTCAATTCAATTCAATATATAAAATTTAAAAAATCGTCTGTTTTTTTGCTGAAGGCAAGTTTCCCAGCAGTTAGAGAGAGAGAGAAAGAGAGGAATGAATGAAGGCGAGAGAAAGGCAGGTGCGTGGGTGGGTGTGTGGGGGAGGGCGGAAGTGAGAACCTATGAGAAAATAGGACCTATCCAGAGTTGCATCTGGATATCAGGATTGTTAAATTCACTTTGCTGAAGCTGAAGAATTTTTGCAAATTGAGAATGAAAATGTGGCCTCTCCTCATAATCAACTTCCACAGGTACATGACTTTTGCAGGGGAAGAGTTCCGGAGTCCCTGGAACCCCTCCCTCCTGTCCTCCTCCCCCCGTGGATCCGGCCCTGCTCTAGGAAAAAAATGCCCGTGGAAGTTACCATCTTGTTTCAATGAGTAAAAATCAAATTATGAATTTTAACTCACCGGGCCCTGGTGTCGAACGGTATCGACATGCTATTTGCAGCGCCCGGGCCCTGATGTCGAGTATGTTCGGCATGGCTTTGCGAATTTTTTAAAGTACGTTAACAACGTCATAGAAACTTCCGGTTTTCTCGGTTGTTTTCGTGAATTTCCGAGCTTTACGGTGATACCCGATTTGCCGCGTTTCTCCTATTTTTAGTATTCAAAGTAACGGATTGAACACGGATACCTCCGAACCGGTCGATCTGTCATTCTGAACTCGTTTCCAACCCAAACAATTGCCTTGTTGCACAATACTATTTTTAGTTTTTTTTCAGAATTTGAATAGTGACGCTAGCCACTACTAGCTGTTGCCCAGTCAAGGCTACTGAGGTGTTTCTATTAGATCTATATAAAAATATTCATACTGAATAGAAAATTAACAGCTATACAAATTAGATTTATTTTTGTGCAGATTGATTCGTCCTTTATGACTGCTTATTGACTCTAAAGTTTTTACATAATGTATGATCAGATTTTAAAGTTTGGAGGTTAGATCTACGGTTGGTTTGCTAGGCCGACTAGTTCCATTTTCGATAATACAGTTCAAACGGATGAAATTAAGCAATAAAAAACTCACCCTACGCTCTACTTCATGTTTCTAAATCTACCCAAAGGTATCTCAGGTTGAAATGCAATAGACTCCGATTTTTTTTACAAAGCTGTTTTCGAAAAGATGAGCTAAATCGTTGACAACCCGGTCTAGTGTTCAGACAGAAAAATGCACTAACGTCTTACTGGTCCAGAGCCCGGAAACCAGGTGATGGCCGGCAGTGACGTTTCGCGGCAACAAGGCAATAGCGGAATCATAGCTCATTGTGTTTGATACTTTTGAGTTTGCTGAAGAGAGTGATGTTGAGCGATGTGAGCTGGAATCAGATGATGAAAATGAAAATTATTTCCACTCCTAATCGTTTCGAGAATGTTGGTTTTGTTCCACGAAAATTCTTGTCCCTAAACCTAAGTGCCCATCCGATCTCGAACTCTACATCTAGATCTAGATTTAGAATCTAGACTAGATTTAGATCTAGAGATTCTAAGAAGTGACAGAGGTTGCAATTTCTTTCTAGAATGTACATTAATTTGACTTTAGAGTAAAAAATCTAGGTCTAGTTACGATAATAAGACAATAAATCGTCATATCGGGTTTCTGTAATTCTAGATCTACTCTGCTCACACGCCAATGACCCATGAAGGTGAACGGTCAAATTAAAGATTTCATGATTCAGGGTGAGATAGATTTAGATTTAGACCAAAGAAGCAGTTTCAATAAAATGATTTTTTATTTTCGGTGACAAAATTTAATTCCAAATGTAATATATTTCTCAGGTTATAGATTTTGTAGATCTGCCTCTTATGGGTCTCTACTGCCTGGAAACGCTTTCCGAAAATGGGAAATGCAGGGTATTTTTAAAAAATCGTAAAAAATCAACCACAACACTAAAAGAAATAAAATCAACACATTTGTAGAGCTCTGAAATACCAAAACATGCACAGTGAAAATGAAGTTTGTACTACAATTTAGTAAAGCACTAGAATTTTTTAAAAACTGTCTGAAATGGCCAGTTTTCCAGAACCGGCGAGCCTTGAAATGACCAGGGCCCTGTGAGAGCTTTGGCAATTAAAGTTTGTATTCACCTCAATCTTTTACCACCATCAGCATATTAACCCTTCGGCTTGCCAAAACTTTTTATTTTGAACCAATTTTTTTTTCTACTCTCTACTATTTTCATGTGGTACTATAAACTGCGACTGACAAAAACAGTTATTTACAAGTAAGCTCATAAATTTATAGAAACTATTGAGAACAGATCAATGATACAGTTCATAAAAATAACGTATAATGTATTAACTATTACGGTCACAATTCATTGACATGGTATTAAATGCTCATCAATTGCAAGAGATATTAAATCTTCATAATCTTAGGAAGCAAAATTATCAAATAATTCTTTTCTTTTCAAGAGTTTAACTTAGAAACTTAAACTTTGGCATGAGACAGAGGTAACATGCGTTAATAACAATTCAAATTTTTTATGACAATGACATGCAATCAGAAAGATAAATAAACTGAAAACAAAATTGAAGGTTATTTTAAAACAAAATAACTTCATCTTAATTGATAGGTATAACAATGTTTTCTAAACATCTAGTTAAGGCTTTGTAGTATGATACTATCCCAAATATAATATCTCTGGCCTGACTTAAATTTTAAAAGCCTTACAAAAAAAAATTTAGCATAATTCAAACCCTCCAATAAATTTTAAATGGGATTATTATGCCTTTAAAGAAGAAAAAACTGATGCATCAAATAAGTGCGTTTCATTTGTCAATTTAACTTTAGACAAAGTGAGCTCTTCACAAGCAAGAGAGAGGGCTTTTTTCATGTGTCTTTGCCCTATCCAATTTCAGAGAGCAACAAATTGCCACTGTAATTGACTGCACATTATTTATCAAAACTTTCAAGGTTCTTTTTTTTGCCCGTTTTCACTAGTTGAACATTTGAGCAAAAATTTTCCTTTATAATTTTTTGGGGGGCTTGATTTATGCAATTCAGTATGATCTCACAAGCGTTAATAAAGACTAGAGTGATGCTGAATATGTGAATCATTAGTTATTCATTAAAATATTTAGATCTAAAGGGACTGCTTATTGCTCTATTGATATTATTTTAAGTTTATCTTGTTTCTTCATTAGTAAATTAGGTATCTCAAAGATATTTGATTACTTATCAAGTTGATTTATAATCTAAAGGAAATATACATCCTCAATGAATAAAAGAAAGCTCCAACGCCTGATAAGTTCTACGCATTAATTTTTCAACACTTTAACACACTGTTTATGATAACAGAGAATGAGGGTCGAATGGTAAAAGCACAGTATGCACTTTATAACAGTCTATCGCCGTATATGATGCAAACTTTTCCTTTCCTATCCCAAAGTAGTGATTTCTTCAAAATAAGTTGAACTGTCACTGTTTTGATAATGATCACTATAGCATAGTAGCACCTGACTTTAAGATGTAGTGGTATTAATTTTGTGATTTTCAGCATTTCTTTTCCTACATTAGTAGGAAGTCTAGACAAAAACAACCAAGTAATGTATTTAGGCCTCTCATATCTGAATGATATCGTTGTTCCTCACACAGCAGTCATTTTTCAATAAATTGCACAAGCGCTGAAGACTTCCGGATCTGCCTCCCTCTTGATTCCCAACATTTCCTTTTTTTTTTTTTTTTCTGACATTGTGGTCTCAATACAGATGCTCTGTGTCTAGCCACAGTTGCTCAAAAGAAAAGTCTTTGTAAAACCTAACTGAAAAAAAAAAAAATGAGACATATACTTTGAGATTAATTATTTAGGGGTTTATGGTGCTAAACATTGCAATGTTCTGTTAGCTTTTAGCTCAGAAAGAGATATTTTGTGTCATATAAGAAATCTAAAAAAAAACAAAAAAAAAAGCGAATAACTAAAGCTGCATAGTTGGAAATGTTACAGGATGTATCTGAAAGATCAGGTTACCACTTGAAAAGAATCATAAATTGCTTTGAAATTTAATGGGGCGTTAGTGGCTCAGTTGGAAGTGTTACAGGATGTATCTGAACGATCAGGTTACCACTTGAAAAGAATCATAAATTGACTAGAGGTTTCGAATATTTCAGAAAAAGTTCGATCTTAAAGTATAAAACTTTTTTTATTGTGGCAAGACCATATGAATTGATTAAGGCATATTTAAAACTAGGAACCATTAACAGTCAAAAGAACAGGCAAAGAGCTCACATGAAAAGAAGCAAAGAGAAAATAAAAGAGATTTCTTTTTTTTAAAGCTATGGTTTCTTTTTCATGCTACAAAATTGAAAATGCATGTCACATTAAAAGAAAGTAAAACTTCATCAGATTTTGAGCATATTAAATAGTTACCTACATAAATTTGAACTTTGCTTTGAAATTAAATGGGGCGTTAGTGGCACAGTGACTAGATAATCCGCCTTGATATCTGCAGGGATCTTTCTGTCGCGGATTCGAGCCTTGCCACCGGCACCCTGGCCTGAAGTGAAAGCCTGAAACCACCTTGTTATGGACTAGCTATACACAAAAAAACCCAAAACAACTAAAACCTGAAATTAAATAGGAACCATTCTGAGCTTAATAATTTATTTTGCAGCCTTAAAAAAACTTTTTTGAAACCTGAACAAGGCTGAATGGGTGTAATCTGTTAAAACAAAAAAGACATTTTGCAATCAGTTTAACCTTGATAATTTGCAAGGTAAAGCTCCATTCCCAAACCTTATGTCTTTCAAAATAAAATATTTATATAACATTATATGATTGCGTCACTGGCTCAGTCATTACAGATTCATTCAAAGCTGCAATGCTTGAAACCATTATGTATAAGAGTAGTCTTTGCTTTAAAAAAGTAATAATCTATAGCTAGATCTAAATTATTTCTTTCTCTTAGTTCAACATTTTGTCCAATAGAAAATCACAATGAAGTCTCTTTCAATAATTGTTTTGGTCCAAAAAACAGTGAAAAGGAACATTGATTTACATGATCAGATTTAAGATTTAAGAAGAACTATGCAAAAGAAATGAAATGGTTTGCAGGTAAATTTTTTGTAAAACATGCTCCTACTTAAATGTTTAAATATAATCACAATTACCCATAATAGTAATTATTGCCGTGTAGACAACACAAAGCCATAGCCACATTCTAATTCTATGGCAAACATCTTATGAGTAATGCAGTATCCTTTAAGGAAAAAAATGAACTGATCTTAGTTAAATGTGTTGTCTAATTTTAGACAAATTAGAGACTATAAACACTTTACATGGTAAGTCCAATTAATACCCTAACTTAAGATTGA
>BLXT01001714.1:355309-372927 GCA_019648995.1 Plakobranchus ocellatus
ATTTCCTCCTTTTTTTTTTCTTGAATTCTTCCTTTCTTATTCCTTCGTTTTTCCTCCTTCTTATTTTCTTCCTTCGTTTATTTTCCTCCTCCTGCTTCTTCTTGCCTTATTCCTCCTTTCTTCCTTCTTTCTCTGTTCTTCCTCCTTCCTTCCTCTTTCTTCTTTCTCTTCCTTCTTTCCTTCTTAATTCTCCTCCTTTTCCTTCCTCATCCTTCCTTTTTTAATTCTTCCTTCCTTATTCTTTCCTTCTTACTTCGTTTTTTTTTTCTTTTCCTTCCTTCCATTTCCTCCTTTTTGTTCCTTCCTTCCTTCTTTTTCCTTTTTCTTTCTCCTCCTTCCTCCTTCTTCGTTTTTCCTTCTCCTTCGTGTTTCTTTATGCCTTACCCTGCCTTCTTCTCCGTTGTCACTTGTTTCTTCCTTCCTTCTTCCTTCTTCATATTTTTTATTTAGTTTTTCCTTCTTTTTTCCTTTGTTCTTCTTCATTCTTCCTTATTTTTTCTTTCTTCCATCGTCTTCTTTTCTTCCTCCTTCCTTCCTCTCTCTTCTTCCTTCTCCTTCGTTTTTCTTTGTGCCTTCCACTACCTTCTTCTCAGTTGTCCCTTGTTTCTTCCTTCCTTGCTTCCTTCTTCCTTTTTTATTTTTTATATTTAATTCTTCCATCTTTTTTTTCCTTTGTTCTTCTTCCTTATTCCTTCGTTTATTTTCCTCCTCCTTCTTCTTCCTTTCTTCTTCTCTCTTTCTTCCTGTGTTCTCTTTTCTTCCTCCTTCCTTCCTCTTTCTTCTTTTTATTCGTTCTTTCGTTCTTCATTCTCCTCCTTTTCCCTCCTCCTCCTTCCTTTTTTTTACTTCTTCCTTCCTTATTCTTTCCTTCTTACTTTGTTTTTTTGTTGCTTCTGCTTCCTTCCTTCTCCTTCTTTTTGTTAATTCTTTCCTTCTGTTTTCTGTTTTTTCTCCTTCTTCCTCCTTCTTTCTTCTTCTTTCTGTTTTGCTTTTCTTTGTGCCTTCCACTGCCTTCTTCTCAGTTGTCACTTGTTTCTTGCTTCCTTGCTTCCTTCTTCCTTCTTTATTTTCTATATTTAATTCTTCCATCTTTTTTCCTTTGTTCTTGTTCCTTATTCCTTCGTTTTTTTTCTTCCTCCTTCTTCTTCCTTTCTTCTTCTCTCTTTCTCCCTGTGTTCTCTTTTCTTCCTCCTTCCTTCCTCTGTCTTCTTTCTATTCGTTCTTTCGTTCTTCATTCTCTTCCTTTTCCTTCCTCCTCCTTCCTTTTTTTACTTCTTCCTTCCTTATTCTTTCCTTCTCACTTCGTTTTTTTTCCTTTCCCTTCCTTCCTTCTCCTTTTTGTTAAATCTTTCCTTCTTTTTTCTGTTTTTTCTCTTTCTTCCTCCTTCTTTCTTCTTCCTTCTCTTTCGTTTTTCTTTGTGCCTTCCTTTTCCTTCTTCTCAGTTGTCACTAGTTTTTTCCTTCCTTGCTTCCTTCTACCTTCTTTATTTTCTATATTTAATTCTTCCATCTTTCTTCCTTTATTCTTCTTCCTTATTCCTTCGTTTATTTTCCTCCTCCTTCTTCTTCCTTTCTTCTTCTCTATTTCTCCCTGTGTTCTCTTTTCTTCCTTCTTCCTTCCTCTTTCTTCTTTCTATTCCTTCTTTCCTTCTTAATTCTCTTCCTTTTCCTTCCTACTCCTCCCTTTTTTACTTCTTCCTTCTTATTTTGTTTTTTTCTTCTTTTTCCTTTCTTCTCCTCCTTTTTCTTTCTTCCTTCCTTCTTGTTCCGTTCTACATTTCTACCTTCTTCCTTTTTTCTTCCTTCCTTACTTCATTCTTCCTTCATATCCTTTAATTCTTCCTTCGTTCCTTCTTTTTTCTTTCTCTTTCTTTTTCTTCCTTCTTCCTCCTCCTTCGCTTTTCTTTCTGCCTTCCTCTGCCTTCTTCTCCGTCGTTATTTGTTTCTTCCTTCCTTCCCTCTTCCTTCTTTATTTTCTTTCTTTAATTCTTCCTTCTATTTTCCTTTGTTATTCTTCCTTCTTAGTTGCTTTCTTCCTACCTTATTCCTGCCTGTTTGTTTTTTCCTCCTCCTTCGTCCTTCCTTATTGTTTCTTTCTTCCTACCTTCTTCTTTCTTTTTCTTCCGTTCTTTCTTTCTTCTATCTTCTTTTCTATCTTCTTTCTGTGTTCTTCTTCCTTCCTTCCTTCTTCTTTCCTTTCTCCCCTTTCTTCCTTCCTTCTTCCTTCCTTATTTTTTTTCCATCTCCTTCTTTCTCCTTCTTCCTTCTTCCTCCTCCTTCCTTTTTTTTATTCTTCCTTTTTCTGCCTTCTTCTCCGTCGTTACTCTTTTCTTCCTTCCTTCTTCCTTCTTTATTTTCTTTCTTTTATTTTTTCCATCTTTTTTCCTTTGTTCTTCTTCCTTCTTACTTTCTTTCATTCCTTCCTTATTCTTTCGTTTATTTTTCTCCTATTTCTTCTTCTTTACGTATTCTTTCTTTCATCCTTCGTTCTCTTTTCTTCCTCCTTCCTTCCTCCTTCCTTCCTCCTTCTTTCTCTTCCTTCCTTCCTTCTTCCTTCTTCTCCTTTTTCTTCCTCCTCCTTCATTTTTTACTTCTTCGTTCTTCCATCCTTCATCTTCCTTCCTTCTTTTTTGTTTTTCTTTTTCTTTTTTCCTCCTTCTTCCTTTTTTTACTTGTTCCTTTTTTCGTCCTCCTCCTTTTTCTACCTTCCTTCTTTCCTTCTTCTTCGTTCCTTCTTTTTTAATTATCTTTCTCTTTCTTCCTCCTCCTCTATCCTTCTTTCTTCTTCGTTCGATCTTCTTCCTTCATTCCTTTTTCTCCTTTTTTTCTTCTTTCCCTTTTCCTTCTTCCTTCCTTCCATCTTCCTTTCTACTTTCTTTCTGTGTTCTTCTTCCTTAAATTATTTTCCTCCTCCTTCTTTTTCCTTTCTTTTTATTTCTTTCTTCCTTCGTTCTTTTTTTCCTCCTTCCTTCCATCTTCCTCCTGCCTTTTTCCTTTGTTCTTCATCCTTCCTTCCTTCTTCTTTACTGCGTTACTTCATTTTTTCTTCCTTCTTTTCTTTATTTCTTCTTCCTTCTTCCTTTCCTTTTTCTTCCTTCTTTCTTCTTTTCTTCTTCTTTTCTTTATTTTCCTTCTCCTTCTTCTTCTTTCCTTATTCTTTCTTTCTTCCTTCGTTCTTTTTTCTTCCTTCTTCCTTCCTCTTTCTTCTTTCTTTTCCTTCCTTATTTCTTTATTCTTCTCCTTTTCCTTCGTCCTTCTTCCTTTTTTACTTGTTTCTTCTTTATTCTTTTCTTCTTACTTCATTTTTTTCTTCTCCTTCCTTCCTTCCTCCTTCTTCCTTCTTCTTTTCTTCTTACTTCGTTGTTTTTTTTTCTCCTTCTTTCCTCCTTCTTCTTTCCTTATTTTTTCTGTCTCTTTCTCCTTCTTCCTCCTTCTTCCTTAATTTCTTCCTTCCTTCCTTCGTCTCCTCCTTTTTCTTCCTTCCTTTTTTCCTTTTTCTTCTTTCCTTTCTTTTTTTTTTCTTTCTCCTTCTTCCTCCTTCTTTATCCTTCTTCCTTCCTCCTTCGATCTTCTTCCTTCATTCCTTTTTCTTCCTTTTTCTTCTTTCCTTTTACCTTCTTCCTTCCTTCCGTATTCCCTTCTATCTTCTTCTTGCGTTCTTCTGCCTTCTTTCTTTCCTTCTTCTTCCTTCCTTTTTTATCTTTTTTTTTCTCCTTCTTCCTCCTTTTATATTTTTCTTCCCTCCTCCTTCAGTCTTCTTCCTTCAATCCTTTTTCTTCCTTTTTTCTTCTTTCCTCTTTCCTTCTTCCTTCCTTCCATATTCCTTTCTACCGTCTTCCTGTGTTCTTCTTCTTTCTTTATTCTTTCTTTCTTACTTCGCTTTTTTTTCTTCTCCTTCCTTCCTTCTCCGCCTTTTTCTTCTTTCCTTCTTTTCTTTCCTTTTTTTTGTCCTCCTTCCTTTTCTTTCTTTTTCTCTTCTTTCCTTTTTCCTTCTTCCTACCTTCTTTGTGTATTCTTCTTCCTTCCTTCCTTCTTCTTTCCTTTCTTCCTTCCTTTCCTTACCTCGTCCTTTTTTTTCCTCCTTCCTTCTTTCCTTCTTCTTTCCTTCCTTCCTTCTTCCAGCCAATATTTTCCTCCTCCTTCTTCCTTCCTTTTAGTTTCTTGCTTATTTCGTTCTTTTTTCTTCTTCCTTCCTCCTCCTCCTCCTTTTTATTCCTTCCTTCCTTCTCGTTCCGTTCTTCTTTTCTACCTTCTTCCTGTGTTCTTCTTCCTTCCTTCCTTCTTCTTTTCTTTCTTTTATTTCTTTCTTTCTTTTTATCCTCCTTCTTCCTCCTTCCTTATTCTTTCCTTCTTACTTCGATTTTTCTCTTCTCCTTCCTTCCTCCTCCTTTTTTTCCTTCCTTCTTGTTCTAGTTTTCCTTTCTACCTTCGACCTGTGTTCTTCTTCCTTATTTCCATTCATTATCTCCTCTTTCTTCTTTCTTCCGGGGGCGTCGGTTAGCGAGTCCGCCCTGAGATCTGCAGGGACCTTTCTGTCGCGGGTTCGAGCCCCGCAACCGGCGCCCTGGCCTGACGGAGGGCCTGAAAGCCTGAGATCACCTTGTTGTGGACTGGGTATATACAAAAACCTTTCTTCCTTCTTCCATATTCTTTCCTCCTTACTTCGTTTTTTTTTTCTTCTCCTTCCTTCCTCCTTTTACTTTTTATTCCTTCCTTTCTTCTTGTTTCCTTTTTTTGTCTTTTTCTTTGTCCTTCTTCCTTTTTCTTCCTCCGTCATTTTTCTTTCTACCTTCCAGTGCCTTCTTCTCCCTCGTTACTCCTTCCTTCCTTCCTTCCTTCCTTCCTTCCTTCCTTCCTTCCTTCCTTCCTTCCTTCCTTCCTTCCTTCCTTCCTTCCTCCCTCCCTCCTTCCCTCNNNCCTCCCTCCCTTCCTCCCTTCCTTCCTCCCTCCCTCCCTTCTTTCCTTCCTCCCTCCCTCCCTTCCTTCCTTCTTTATTTTTTTTCTTTATTTATTCCTTCTTTTTTTCTTTGTTATTCTTTCTTCTTTCCTTCTTCCTTCCTTTTTTTCTCCTCCTTCTTCTTCCTTCCTTATTATTTCTTTCTTCCTCCTTTCTTTCTCCTTTTCCTATTTCTTATTTCCTTCTTTCCTTCCTTTTTCTTCCGTTCTTCTTTCCTTCTATCTGCCATCTTCTTGTGTTTTTCTTCCTTTCTTTACCTCTTCCTTCTTCTTCCTTCCTTCCTTCTTCCTTCCTTTATTTTCCTCCTCCTACTTCTTCCTTTTTCATTCTTTCTTTCTTCGTTTTTTTTCTCTCCTTCCTTCCTATTCCTTCCTTTTTTTTTCGTCTTTCCTCTTTCCTTCCTTCCATCTTCCTTTCTACCTTCTATGTCTGTTTTTCTTCTTTCCTTCCTTCTTCTTTCCTACCTTCCTTCTTCCTTCCTGTCCTTACCTCCTCCTCCTTCCACCTTCCTTCTTCTTTCCTTCCTTCCTTCTCCCTGCCATTATTTTCCTCCTCCTTCTTCTACCTTTCTTTTTGTTTCTTCCTTATTAATTTCTCCTTCCTTTCTCCTTCTCCTTTTCTTCCTTCCTTCCTTCTTGTTCCGTTCTTCTCTTCTACCTTCATCCTTCTTTCTTCATTCCTTCCTTCATTCTTCCTTCCTTCTTTCATTCTTCCTTCCCTTCTTTACCTCTTCCTTCCTCCTTCTTTTTTCCTTCCTTCCTGCCTACTTCCTTCCATTTTTTCCTCTTCCTTTTTCTTGCTTCCTTTTTTCTTTTTTTCTTACTTCGTTCTTTTTTCTTGTACTTCCTTCCTCTTCCTTCCTTCTTTCTTGATCCGTTCTTCTTTTTTTTTACATTCTTCCTGTGTTCTTCTTCCTTCCTTCCTTTCTTCATCTCCTCCTTTTTCTTCCTTCCTTATTCTTACCTTCTTACTTCGTTTTCGCCTTCCTTCGTCTTGATCCTTCTTCTTCCTTACTTATTGTTTCTTTCTTCCTTCGTTCTATTTTCTTCCTTTATTTCTCCTTTTTTTTTCCTTTTGACTTTTTTCTTCTTCTCACTTCTTCCTCCTTCTTCTTTCTTTTCCTTTCTATCTTCAATATTCCCCTCCTTTTCGTTCCTCCTTCCTTTTTACTTTTTCTTTCCTTATCGTTTCCTTTTTACTTCGTTTTTTTTTTTCTTGTCCTATCTTCCTCCTTTTTCTTTCTCTTCCTTCTTTCCTTCTATATTCTCCTCCTTTTACTTCTTCCTTCCTTCCTTCCTTCCTTCATTCTTCCTTTCTTTGTGTACCTTTTCCTTCCTTCTTCTTTCCTTCCTTCTTCCTTCCATTTTACCTCCTCCTCCTTCTTCCTTCCTTTTTCTTTCTTTCTTACTTCGTTCTTTTTTCTTCTACTTCCTTCCTCTTCCTTTCATCCTTCTTGTTCCGTTCTTTTTTACCATCTTCCTGTGTTCTTCGTCCTTCCTTCATTCTTCTTTCCTTCCTTTCTTTCTTTATCTCCTCCTTCTACCTCGTTTTTTTTTTCTTCTCCTTCCGTCCTCCTCTTCCTTTTTCTTCCTTCCTTCCTCCTTTTTCGTTCACCTTCTTCCTCCTTCTTCGTTTTTCTTCCTCCTTCTGCCTTGTCCTCCGTACTTACTTGTTTCTTCCTTCCTTCCTTCTTTATATTCTTTCTTTAATTCTTCCTTCTTTTTTCCTTTGTTCTTCTTCTTTCTTACTTTCTTTCTTCCTACCATATTCCTTTCTGTTTTTTTCTCATCCTCATTCTTCCTTCGTTCTTTTTTCTTCCTCTTTTCCTTCCTTTTTCTTCTGTTCTTACTTCGTTCTATCTTCTTTTCTACCTTCTTTCTGTGTTCTTCTTCCTTCCTTTCTTCTTTTTTCTTTTTCTTTCTCCTACTTTCTCCTTCTTCCTTCTTCCTTCTTCTTCGTTTTTCTTTCTGCCTTTCTCTGCCTTCTTCTCGTCGTTACATGTCTCTTCCTTTTTTTCCTTCCTTCCTTATTTCCTTCCCTCCTTCTTTCCTTCTTCCTTCTTTATTTTCTTTCTTTAATTCTTCCTCCTTTTTCCTTTATTCTCTTCCTTCTTCCTTTCTTTCTTCTTTCCTTCTTCCTTCTTTTGTTTTCGTTCTGCTTTTTCTTCCTTCCTTATTCTTTCTGTCTTCCTGCGTTCTTTTTTCTTCCTCCTTCCTTCCTCCCTCTCCTTTTCCTTATTTATTTCCTTCCTTCTTTCCTTCTTCTTCCGTTCCTCCTTTATTTTATCTTTCTTTCTACAATCTTCCTGTTTCTTCTTCCTTTCTTTCCCTTTTTACTTCTTCCTTCTTCTTTCCTTCTTCTTTCCTTCATTCCTTCCTTCTTCCTGCCCTTATTTTCCTTCTCCTACTTCTTCCTTTTTCATTTTTTTTTACTTTGTTTTTTTTCTTCTCCTTCCTTCCTCCTCCTCCTTTTTGTTCCTTTTTTCCTTCCTTCTTCTTCCTTACCTCTTTTTTCTTTTTCTTTTTCGTTCTTCCTTCTCCTTCGTTTTTCTTTCTGCCTTCCTCTACCTTCTTCTCTGTCGTTACTTGTTTCTTCCTTTTTTCCTTCCTTCCTTCTTCCTTCCTTTATTTTCCTCCTCCTACTTCTTCCTTATTCATTCTTTTTACTTCCTGTTTTTTTCTTCTCCTTCCTTCCTCCTCCTCCCTTTTCTTCCTTTCTTCATTTTCGTTCCATTTTTCTTTTCTGCCTTCTTCGTGTGTTCTTTTTCCTTCCTTTCTTCTTTTTTCCTTCCTTTCTTTCTTTCGGTCCTTCTTCTTCTTCCTTTTTTCCTCCTCCTCCTTTTTCTTCCTTTCTTCCTTCTTCTTCCGTTCTTTCTTCCTTCCATCTTCTTTGCTACATTCTTCCTGTGTTCTTCTCCCTTCCTTCCTTTTCTTTCCTTTCTCCCTTCCTTCCTTCCTTCTTCCATCTTTACTTTCTTTCTTTTGTTGTTTCTTCTTTTTTCCTTTGTTCTTCTTCCTTCTTATTTTCCTCCCTTCTTTTTGTTCCTTCCTTTGTTCTTCTTCCTTCTTATTTTCCTCCCTTCTTTTTGTTCCTTCCTTCCTTCTTCTTCCTTCCTTCTTTATTCTTTTTCTTTCTCCTTCTTCCTTCTTTTTTTTCCTTCGTTTTTCTTTCTGCCTTCCTCTGCCTTCTTGTCCGTCGTTACTTTCTTTCTTATTTCCTTCCCTCCTTCCTTCCTTCTTCCTTCCTTATTTTCTTTCTTTAATTCTTCCAACTTTTTTCTCTTTGTTTTTCCTCCTTTCTTTCTTCTTTCCTTATTACTTCCTTTATTTTCCTTCTCCTTCTTCTTCTTTCCTTATTCTGTCTTTCTTCCTCCGTTCTTTTTCTTCCTCCATCCTTCCTCCTTCTCTTTTTTCTTATTTCCTTCCTTCCTTCCTTCTTCTTTGTCCTTCCTTTATTCTATCTTCCTTTCTACCACCTTCCTGTGTTTTTCTTCCTTTCTTTACCTCTTCCTTCTTCTTTCTTTCCTTCCTTTACCTCTTCCTTCTTCTTTCCTTCCTTCCTTCCCTCTTCCTTCCTTTATTTTCCTTTTTTTACTTCTTCCTTTTTCATTCTTTTTACTCCTCCTCCTTTTTCTTCTTTTCTTCCTTCTCGTTCCGTTCTTCTTTCTAACCTTCTTCCTGTGTTCTTTTTGCCTTCCTTTCTTTCTTTATGTCCTTCTTCTTCCTCCTTCTTTATTCTTTCCTTCTTACGACGTTTTTATTCTCCTTCCTTACTCCTCCTCCTCTTTCTTCCTTCTCGTACCTTCTTCCTGTGTCCTTTTTCCTTCCTTCCTTCTTTTTTTCTTCCTTTCTTTCTTTATGTCCTTCTTCTTCCTCCTTCCTTATTCTATCCTTCTTATTTCGTTTTTCTTCTTCTCCTTCCTTTCTCCTTCTCCTTTTTCTTCCTTTCTTCCTTCTTCTTCCATTCTTTCTTCCTTCCATCTTCTTTGCTACATTCTTCCTGTGTTCTTCTCCCTTACTTCCTTCCTTCTTCCTTCTTTACTTTCTTTCTTTTATTATTCCTTCTTTGTTCCTTTGTTCTTCTTCCTCCTCTTTCTTCTTATTTTCGTATTCTATCTTTCTGCCTTCGTTCTCTTTTCTCCCTCATTCCTTCCAACTTCTTCTTTCTCTTCCTTCCTTTCTTCTTCATTCTCCTTCTTTTCCTTCCTCCTTCATCCTTTTTTTTTTGCTTCTTCCTTCCTTATTCTTTCCTTCTTACTTCATTGTTTTCTCTTTTCCTTCCTTCCTCCTCCTTCTTTTTCTTCCTTCCTCCCTTTTTCTTCTTTTTTCTTTGTCTTTCTCCTTGTTCCTTTTTTACTTATTCCTTCCTTCCCCCTCCTCCTTTTTCTTCCTTTCTTCTTTCCTTTTTCTTCCTTCCTTTTTTTTTCTTTTTCTTTCTCCATTTTCCTTCTTCCTTCGGTCTTTTCCTTCATTCCTTTTGCTTCCTTTTTTTCTTCTTCCCTCTTTCCTTCTTCTTTTCTTCCATATTGCTTTCTACCTTCTTCCTGTGTTCCTCTTCGCTCCTTCCTTCTTCCTTCCATTATTTTCCTCCTCCTTCTTCTCCCTTCCTTTTTCTTTCTTTCTTACTTCGTTCCTTTTTCTTCTCTTTCCTTCTTCCTCCTCCTTTCTCTTCCTTCCTTCTTTTTGTTTCTTTCTTCTTTTCTACCTTCTTCCGGTGTTCTTCTTCATTCCTTCCTTCTTTTTTCCTTCCTTTTTTTTTCTCCTTCCCTTCTCTTACTTTTTCTTCCTTCCTTTTCCTTCCTTTCTTCCTTCTTTTTTTTTCCTTTATTTTTCTCTTTCTTTCTCCCTCTTTCTTTATCCTTCTTCATTCTTCTTCAGTCTCCTTTTTTAATTTTTTTTTCTTTTTTCTTCCTTCCTTCTTCTTCCGTTCTTCTGTTCTTCCATCTTCCTTTCTACCTTCTGTGTTCTTCTTCTTTCTTTTTTTCTTCCTTTCATTACTTTCCTCCTTCTTCCTCTTCGTTCCTTATTCTTTCTTTCTTCCTTCGTTCTTTTTTCTTCCTCTTTTCTTCCTTCTTCTTCTTTCTCTTCCTTCCTTTCTTTCTTCTTCTCCTCCTTTTCTTCCTCCTTCTTTCTTTTTTACTTCTTCCTTCCTTATTCTTTCTTTCCTCTTTCGTTCTTTATTCTTCCTCTTTCCTTCCTCCTTCTTTTTTCTCTTCCTTCCATCCTTCTTTGTTCTCCTCCTTTTCCTTCCTCCTTCTTCCTTCTTCACTTCCTTATTCTTTCCTTCTTACTTCTTTTTTTTCTTCTCCTTGCTTCCTCCTCCTCTTTTTTCTTTCTTTCTTCCTTCTTGTCCTGTTCTTCCATTCTACCTTCTTCCTGTGTTCTTCTTCCTTCCTTCCTTCCATTCATTATCTTTTCCTTCTTCTTTCTTCCTTATTCTCTCCTTCTTACTTCGTTTTTCTTTTCTTCTCCTTCCCTTCTCTTACTTTTTCTTCCTTCCTTTTTTCTTTTTTCTTTTTCTTTCTCTTTCTAACTCCGTCTTCGTTCTTTCTCCTCCTTCAATTTTCTTTCTGCCTTTCTCTGCCTTCTTCTCCCTCGTTACTTCTTTCTTCCTTCCTTCTTTCCTTCTTCCCTCTTTATTTTCTTTCTTTATATCTTCCTTTTTTTCTTTGTTTTCTTCCTTCTTACTCTCTTTCTTTCTTTTTTCCTTCCTCCTTAGTCTGCCTTCCTTATTCTTTCTTTCTCCCTTCGTTCTTTTTTCTTCCTTCTTCCTTCCTCCATCTCTTTTTTCTTATATCCTTCCTTCCTTCCTTCCTTTTTCTTCCATTTTTCCTTTTCTATCTTCTTTTCTACCTTTCCTGTGTTCTTCTTCCTTCTTTCTTCCATTCTTCATTCTTCCGTCCTTCCTTCTTGCTCTTTTTTTTTTTTTAACCTTCTTTCCTTCCATCTTCTTTCCTTCAATTCTTTCTTTATCTTCTACTTCTTTTTCCTTCCTTATTCTTTCCTTCTTAATTTTTTTTCCTTCTTCTTTCCTCTTCCTCCTTTTTCTTCCTTCTTTCCTTCTTTTTCCTCCTTCTTTATGCTTCTTCATTCTTCCTTCTTTCCTCCTTATTCCTTCCTCCTCCTCCTCTCGCCTTCTTCCTCTTTCTCCCTTCTTCCTCTTCTTTCGTTTTTCTTTCTCTCTTCTCTCTTTCTCCTTCATCTTCTTTCTCCTCCTTCGTTTTTCTAACTGCCTCCCTCTGCTTTCTTCTCCATCGTATCTGGTTTCTTCCTTTCTTCCTTCTTTTTTCTTCATTTTCTTTAATTTTTTCTTCTTTCTTATTTGTTTCTTCGTACCTTATTCCTTCCTTAATTCCTCCCCCTCTTTCTTCCTTCCTTATTCTTTCTTTCTTCCTTTTCTTTGTTACTTCCTTTTTCTTCCGTTCTTTCTTCCTTCCATCTTCTTTTCTACCTTCTTCCTGTGATCTTCTTCCTTCCTTCCTTCTTCTTTGCTTTCTCCCTTCCTTCCTTCCTTCTTTTCTTCATTTATTCCTCATTCTTCCTTCCTTCGTTCTCCTCCTTTTTCTAGCTTCCTTCTTTCTTTCTTCTTCCTTCCGTCCATTCATTATCTCCTCCTCCTTCTTCCTTCCTTCTTATTTCTTCCTTCCTTCTTTTTTTTTCTTCTCCTACCTTCCTCCTCCTCCTTTTTCTTCCTTCCTTCCTTTTTTTTCTCCTTCTTCCCCCTTCTTTCTTTTTCCTCCTCCTTCATTTTTGTTTCTACCATCCTCTGCATTTTTCTCCGTCGTTACTAGTTTCTTCCTACCTTCCTTTCTTCCTTCCATTTTTGCTTCTCCTTCTTCTTCCTTCCTTTTTCTTTCTTTCTTACTTCGTTCTTTTTTCTTCTACTTCCTTCCTCTTCCTTCCTTATTTCTTGTTCCGTTCTTCTTTTTTCCCATCTTCCTGTGTTCTTCTTCCTTCCTTCTTTCCTCCTTCTTTCCTTCCTTTCTTTCTTTATCTCCTCCTTCTTCTTCCTTCCTTATTCTTTCCTTGTTACTTCGTTTTTTTTTCCTTCTCCTTCCTTACTCCTCCTTTTTCGTCCTTCCTTCCTTATTTTCCATCTTCTTCTTCCTTCCTTTCTTCCTTTCCTCTTCCTTCCTTTCTTTTCCTTCTCCTTCTTCTTTCCTCTTTCCTTCTTCCTTCCTTTCTTAACCTCCTTTTTCTTCTTCCTTCCTTTTTCTTTCTTTTTTTCTTGATTCTTGTTTCCTTCATTCCTTCCTTCCTTCTTTCCCTCTTTCTTCCTTTCTTTTCCATCTCCTTCTTCCTTCTTTCCTTCCTTTCCTCTTCCTTCCTTTCTTTTCCTCCTCCCTCTTTTTTTCTCTTTCCTTCTTCCTTCCTTTCTTTACCACCTCCTTCTTCTGCCTTCCTTTTTCTTTCTTTTCTCCTTCATTCCTTCATTCCTTCCTCCCTTCCTTCCTACTTTTTCTTTCCTCCTCCTCCTTCTTCTTTTTTCTTCTTTCGTACTTTTTTTTTTCTTCTTCCTTCCTCCTCCTGCTTTTTCTCCCTGCCTTCCTGCCTTCTTCCTTCATACTTTTTTCTTTTCTTTTCTCTTTCTTCCTCTGTCTTTAACCTTCTTCCTTCTCCTTCGTTTTTCTTTCTGCCTTCCTCTGCCTCCCTCTCCGCCGTTATTTCATCTTTCGTCCTTCCTTTCTTTCTTCTTCGTTCTTTATTTTCTTTCTTTATTTCCTCTTTCTTTTTTCCTTTATTCTTCCTCCTTCTTATTTTCTTTCTTATTTCCTGCCTTCCTTCTTCCTTCCTTTATTTTCCGTCTCCTTCTTCGTCCTTCCTTTTTATTCATTCTCTTTCTTCCTTCTTTCTTCCTCTTTCCTTTCTTCATATTTCCTTCGTTTTTTCCCGTTTTATCTTTATCATTGTTCCTTTCCTTTCTTCCTTCCGTCCATCCTTCCATCCTTCCTTCATTCCTTACTTCTTCATCTTCTTTATTCTTCCTCATTCATCCGTCTCCTCCTTCCTTTTTTTCTCCTCCTTCCTCTCCCTTTTGTTTTTCTTGTTTTTCCTTCTTGTTTCTTCCATTTTTTCTTCCCTTTTCTTGCTTCCTACTTTCTTCTTTCCTTCTTTCATTTTTTTCACCCTTCTTTCTGCTTCTCCCTTATCCTTTGTGCCTCTTCTTTCCTATTCTTTCGTCTTCCTTCCACCTCATCTTCTCTCCTTCTGCCTCCTTCTTCCTTACATTATTTTCCTTCTCCTTCTTCGTTCTTCCATATTCATTCTTTCTATCTTTGTTCTTTTTTCTTCCTTCCTTCTTCTTCCGTTCTTCTGTTCTTCCATTTTCCTTTCTACCTTCTTCCTGTGTTCTTGTTCCTTCTTTTCTTCTTCTTTACTCCCTTCCTTATTTTCTTCTTTCCGTCCTTCCTTCCTTCTTCCTTCCTTTATTTTCTTTCTCCTTCTTCCTTCCTTTTTTTGTCTTTTTCTTCCTTCGGTATTTTTTCTTCGTCCTTCCTTCCTCTCCTATCTTATCTTCCTTCCTTCCTCCTTCCTTCCTTTCTTTACTACCTCTTTCTTTCTTCTTCCTTTTTCCTTCTTTTCTTCCTTCCTTACTTCTTAATTTTCTTTGTTCTTCCTCATTCATCCGTCTCCTCCTTCCTTTTTTTCTCCTCCTTCCTCCTCCTTCTTGTTTTTCTTCTTTTTCCTTCTTGTTTCTTCCATTTTTTCCTCTTTCTTTCTTCCTTCCTTGTTTTTCCTTCCTTCCATCTTCTTTTCTACCTTCTTCTTGAGTTCTTCCTTTTTTCTTCACCTCCTTCTTGTTCCTTCCCTATTCTTTCTTCCCTATTTCATACTTCTTTCCTTCATTCCTTCCTTCCTTCTTTCCCTCTTTCTTCCTTTCTTTTCCATCTCCTTCTTCCTTCTTTCCTTCCTTTCCTCTTCCTTCCTTTCTTTTCCTTCTCCCTCTTCTTTCCTCTTTCCTTCTTCCTTCCTTTCTTAACCTCCTTTTTCTTCTTCCTTCCTTTTTCTTTCTTTTTTTCTTGATTCTTGTTTCCTTCATTCCTTCCTTCCTTCTTTCCCTCTTTCTTCCTTTCTTTTCTATCTCCTTCTTCCTTCTTTCCTTCCTTTCCTCTTCCTTCCTTTCTTTTCCTTCTCCCTCTTCTTTCCTCTTTCCTTCATTCCTTCCTCCCTTCCTTCCTACTTTTTCTTTCCTCCTCCTTCTTCTTCCTTTTTTCTTCCTTCTTACTTTTTTTTTCTTCGTCCTTCCTCCTCCTTTTTTTTCTCCCTGCCTTCCTGCCTTCTTCCTTCATACTTTTTTCTTTTCTTTTCTCATCTTCCTCTGTCTTTAACCTTCTTCCTTCTCCTTCGTTTTTCTTTCTGCCTTCCTCTGCCTCCCTCTCCGCCGTTATTTCATCTTTCGTCCTTCCTTTCTTTCTTCTTCGTTCTTTATTTTCTTTCTTTTTTCCTTTATCCTTCCTCCTTCTTATTTTCTTTCTTCTTTCCTGCCTTCCTTCTTCCTTCCTTTATTTTCCGTCTCCTTATTCGTCCTTCCTTTTTATTCATTCTCTTTCTTCCTTCTTACTTTCTTCCTTCTTTCTTCCTCTTTCCTTTCTTCATTTTTCCTTCGTTTTTTTCCCTTTTTATCTTTATCATTGTTCCTTTCCTTTCTTCCTTCCGTCCATCTTTCCATCCCTCCTTCATTCCTTACTTCTTCATCTTCTTTGTTCTTCCTCATTCTGCCATCTTCTCCTTCCTTTTTTTTCTCCTCCTTCCTCCTCCTTCTTGTTTTTCTTCTTTTTCCTTCTTGTTTCTTCCATTTTTCTTCCCTTTTCTTGCTTCCTACTTTCTTCTTTCCTTCTTTCATTTTTTTCATCTTTCTTCTTTCTGCTTCTCCCTTATCCTTTGTGCCTCTTCTTTCTTCTTCTTTCCTATTCTTTCGTCTTCCTTCCACCTCATCTTCTCTCCTTCTGCCTCCTTCTTCCTTACATTATTTTCCTTCTCCTTCTTCGTTCTTCCATATTCATTCTTTCTATCTTCGTTCTTTTTTCTTCCTTCCTTCTTCTTCCGTTCTTCTATTCTTCCATTTTCCTTTCTACCTTCTTCCTGTGTTCTTGTTCCTTCCTACCTTCTTCTTTACTCCCTTCCTTATTTTCTTCTTTCCGTCCTTCCTTCCTTCTTCCTTCCTTTATTTTCTTTCTCCTTCTTCCTTCCTTTTTTTGTCTTTTTCTTCCTTCGGTATTTTTTCTTCGTCCTTCCTTCCTCTCCTATCTTATCTTCCTTCCTTCCTTCTTCCTTCCTTCCTCCTTCCTTCCTTTCTTTACTACCTCTTTCTTTCTTCTTTCTTTCTTTCTTCCTTCCTTTCTTAACCTCCTCTTTCTTTATTCCTTCCTTTCCTTTCCTTCCTTCCATCTTCTTTTCTACCTTCTTCCTGAGTTCTTCCTTTTTTCTTCCTTTTTTCTTCCTTTTTTTCTTCACCTCCTTCTTGTTCCTTTCCTATTCTTTCTTACCTCCTTCATACTTCTTTTCTTCATTCCTTCCTTCCTTCTTTCCCTCTTCCTTCCTTTCTTCTCCATCTCCTTCTTCCTTCCTTTCCTCTTCCTTCCTTTCTTTTCCTTCTCCTTCTTCTTTCCTCTTTCCTTCTTCCTTCCTTTCTTTACCTCCTTTTTCTTCTTCCTTCCTTTTTCTTTCTCTTCTCCTTCATTCTTCTTTCCTTCATTCCTTCCTTCCTTCTTTCCCTCTTTCTTCCTTTCTTTTCCATCTCCTTCTTCCTTCTTTCCTTCCTTTCCTCTTCCTTTCGTTCTTTTCCTTCTCCTTCTTCTTTTCTCTTTCCTTCTTCCTTCCTTTCTTTACCTCCTCCTTCTTCTGCCTTCCTTTTTCTTTCTTTTATCCTTCATTCTTCTTTCCTTCATTCCTTCCACCCTTCCTTCCTACTTTCTCTTTCCTTCTCCTTCTTGTTTCCTCTTTCCTTCTTCCTTCCTTTCTTTACCTTCTCCCTGTTCTGCCTTCCTTTTTCTTTCTTTTCTCCTTCATTCTTCTTTCCTTCATTCCTTCCCCCCTTCCTTCCTATACTTTTTCTTTCCTCCTCCTTCTTCTTCCTTTCTCCTTTTTCTTCCTGCCTTCCTGCCTTCTTCCTTCATACTTTTTTCTTTTCTTTTCTCTTTCTTCCTCTGTCTTTATCCTTCTTCCTTCTCCTTCGTTTTTCTTTCTTCCCTCCTCCTCCTTCTTCCTCCTTCCTTCCTTTTTTCCTTCTTTCGTTCCTTCACTTTTCCTCCTTTATTTTCTTTTCTTGTTTCTTCCTTCTTTTTTCCTTTGTTTTTTTTTCCTTCTTACTTTCTTCTTCCTTCCTTTATTTTCCTCCTCCATCTTCTACTGTCCTTTTTCTTTTTTTCTTCCTCCGTTTTTTTTTTCTTCCCCCTTCTCCTTTTTCTTCCTTCCGTCTTTCTTCTTCCGTTCTTCGTTCCTTCCATCTTCCTTTCTACCTTTTCCTGTGTTCTTCTTCCTTCTTTCCTTCTTCTTTCTTTTTTTCCTTCCTTCTTTCTTCCTTTATTTCCCTCTTCCTTCTTCTCCCTTGCTATTTCTCTCTTTCTTCCTTCCTTTTTTTTTCATTCTCCTTCTTCCATCTTACTTTCTTTCCTCCTTTCTTTCTTTTATATTCCTCTTTCCTTTCTTACTTTTTCCTTCGTTTTTTTTTTCCCTTTTTACTTTTTTCATTGCTCCTTTCCTTTTTTCCTTTCGTCCATCCTTCCATCCTTCCTTCATTTTTTACTTCTTCATCTTCTTTCTGCTTCTTCCTTCTTCCGCCTCCTCCTTCCTTTTTATTTTATTTTCCTTCCTCGTCCTTCTTTCTTTTTCTTCTTTTTCCTTCTTGTTTCTTCCTTTTTTTCTTCCCTTTTCAGCCTCTCTTCTGTCTTCTTTCCTTCTTTAAATTTTTTCTGCTTTCTTCTTTCTGCTTCTCTTTTATCCTTCGAGCCTCTTCCTTCTCCTTCTCTCCTATTCCTTCGTCTTACTTCCTCCTCCTCCTCTCGCCTTCTGCTTCCTTCTTCCTTCTTCCTTCTCATTTGTTTTTCTTTCTGCTTTCCTCTGCTTCCTTCTCCGTCGTTACTTTCATCTTCCATCCTTCCCTCTTTTGTTCTTCGTTCTTTATTTTCTTTATTTATATCTTCTTTCTTTTTTCCTTTATTCTTCTTCCTTCTTACCTTCTTTCTTCTTAAATTCCTTCCTTCTTCCTTCCTTTATTTTCCTTCTCCTTCTTCAGTCTTCCTTATTCTTTCTTTCTTCCTTCGTTCTCTTTTCTTCCTCCTCGTTTTTCTTCCTTCCTTCCTTCTTCTTCCGTTCTTCCATCTCTTACATCTTCCTTTCTACCTTCTTCCTGTGCTCTTGTTCCTTCTTTCCTTCTTTTTTCCTTCTTTCTTTCCTTCCTTCCTGCCTCCTTCCTTCCTTCTTTTTATTTTTTTCTTCCTTCGGTCTTTTTTCTTCTTCTTTTCTTCCTCCCTCCTTCCTTTCTTTACTACCTCTTTCTTTTTTCTTTCCTTCTTTCTTCCTTCCTTTCTTAAGCTACTCTTTCTTTCTTCCTTCCTTCTTTTTCCTTCCTTCCATATTCTTTTCTACCTTCTCCCTGAGTTCGTCTTTCCTTCTTTCTTCCTTTCTTTACCTCCTTCTTCCTTCCCTATTCTTTCTTCCCC
>BLXT01001714.1:418487-428678 GCA_019648995.1 Plakobranchus ocellatus
CCCAAAAAAAAAAAAAAGAAGAAAAAAACATATGTAGGCCTATTACCAGTATAGCCACAAATATTCAATACATAATGCAATAAAAAGATTCATGCACCATATTATTTTACAATTTGATTAATTCTGTTTTTTCTTTTTACTTCACTGCAATCACATGGGGTAATGCAACATGCTTAGCAAATTTTTAATCAAAATTTCTATCTTACAAACTAAGTACATGTATATATGCATCACATAAGACTGATGAGTACAATACAACTTACATACATGAATCACAGAAGAAAACTAAAAGTTTTGTCATGAAACACAAAATATATTTAACTGAAACATTGAGACACTATAAGCCCCCTCCCTCGACCAAACAACGAAAAATCAGTGAGCTATTTTCTCACATTCTAGAAAATAGGGACTGTTATTGGCAATACACCATGGTACATTAAAACAAATAGGTTTAATGAAACAAAAGTTGGATGAGTAGATGTATCGATCAGTTGATATTATTTTCAATACCTGAATATATTGTCTTGTTGGCTGTTGATTGTATTAATACACATAATGCAACACAGACGTGGGGAATGTAAAACCCTTAGGCAACATTTACCTTAAGTGAAATCATCTGAGCATCCATACATCTATAGCAACTACAGTGTTACTATAATAACAAATCAGTGGAGTGAAACTTTTAGGCTCTCAAAATGAAAACTTGATATCATAAATCGTGATGATAATTAATTATAAATTGTAAAGTCATTTCTTGCTCCACGGTGTATTTAACTCAGAAAGATCTGCAATATTGCTGCTTGAGAATAGATTTTAAGTAGAAGGCATAGAGAATGGATTGCTTGTAAAGTCAAACTCCAAGTCTTTGTATTTCTTAGAATCAGAGGTCATGACTTGCAATTTGATGGTGGCTCCAGGCACTGTTCCTGTTGCGGCATCCATTATGGTACCAGACTTCTTTCCTCCAGCAGACTTGCTTGGCTGTTGAGCGCTGGGCAGGAGGTCATTACAATTAGAGACAACTATACGGATCTTGTTGCCTTTCTCTATGAGCTGCCTCTCATGTGCCATAGCTAACTGTGTAACTAACCTGCGTTCAACCTGAGCAATTGCAAAAAAGGAGTTATATATAAATTATACATATGGTTTAAATCCTATCATTGGAAGTTAAGACAAGTTTTTTTTTTATTTTCTCAAAGATTAGTTTGAAAAATCTTGTGCTCAGGAAAGGAAAGATAAAATGTCCCTCTTTAGACATTTACTTTTATTGCACAAAATTCCATGCAGAGTACTTTTGTTCCATTGAAAATGCTAATGATTCAAGTTGCCAGAATATACCTAGCAAACTGAAATATTTCTTGTCACTAAGACAGAGTTTTGGGATAGTGGTAAAAACACAGATGCACTTAGCATTTGCCTTGGGTCATAGCATTACAATATTATTAAGAAAACTCCTGACTTCTGTAAGAACACCAGTGCGCTTATCATACATGTAACTAATTTTATAGCATAATCAACAATATGTGTATCGGTTTTTGGCATTTGAAAACTTCCTTTTGATTGAGCACTTATTGTTTATAGAAGCAAATAAGCATTTTATATGACCCAATCATTAGTACTTTTGACAAAAATGCAATGCCTTCACTCAGTGTAAGAGATCCATGAATTTAAAATGAATCATAGTATTTTTTGCAGCAAGTTTTGCAATCATGTGCCTTTTATTAGTTTTAATGCTAAGCCACTTTTGGCTCATTGTAATAGCATGAAACAAATAGCTTCAAGAAGCAACAAAAAAAAAAACCCTCAATTTTTTCAGCAATGTCAATTTTAAGGTTTCACAAAGTCACCGAAAAAAAAAAAAGCTTTGTATGAAAATAGGCAAATCTTAATGGTACACTGCCAAAATCCTTATTGCCCTTTAACTTTGTTAAATTTTTACCTTCATTTGGGAAAAATTGCCAGTGTTAAAAAATATAAATTGCAAGACATGGTGCATCTCATTTCAATTTTGTTTTGACAGAGCTTTTTTAGGCCATTTAAAATGCTTCTTATTTGAAAAGTTTCATATAAATTATAATAATCAATGACTTTCTTGACCTATTCCTGCTATCATAATTAACTCATAGCTTTTGCAGTATTTCGCCATTTCTATACATTACACATTGTTCCAGGGTACATCCTGAACCATTTTCTACAGAAAAAAATGTTTGTCAGCAATAAATTCAGACCTGCCAACACCATTAGTGCTCACAGGAATATTCACCTCTACTCACACGAATATGCTAGCCCACTTTGATGTGGATCGATAAACCACACTACATTTTAATTCATATGCTTAACCATTGAAATTACCATAACTGTAAAGTATTATATCACTGGCTAATTAATAAACCTTTGATTCTCAAAGGTAACAAAAGTGTCTCCTACACACTGCCAACAGCCCAATACATGTAATATCAAGACTAAAAGACACGCTTAGGGTCTGGATGCTGAAGAATTTTATTTAAGGGGCATCCCAACTCAACATCTTGCTTGCACAATTAAAGGTTATACGGGAAAAAAAAAAAACCTATGAGACAAGTCTACAAAATCTCAGTAGGGGTGGCAATTCATTGCAAATTAATTAAATATAATGAAAACATGTACTCTAGATTGTGGTGGGAAATAATTCTTTGCAAAGATGAGCTATTGATATGAAAAATAAAAGAACTGATATATCAACAACATAAGATTATAGGTGTGGACTTTGAAGTCAAAATGAGCTTACTAAGGCCTCACTCTTTTCTGGCATGGTTCCCACAGCTTTCTATTACCTGTTTTCAAAGATCAAAATTAAAAAAAAAAAAGTAAAGTGGGTCCCACGCTTAGTCCAAGCATCGGAGAATTAGGAGTAGGGTCCTGATTGTTCTTAGCATACAGCATTTTGAGGTAGTTTGCCATTGCTTTCCTTGCTGCCTTTACTTTCGCCGGAAGGGGTCAAAATACTCTAAACTGGATATTCTCTTCCTCGGAAGTTTTATGAAATAATTATTTTTGTCATCCATCCAACAGGGCAGGTTTCCAGCTTATCCTTCACTACTTATAAACTTTGACACCAATCTTTTATTATAATTGCAAAGATCTATGGTCTAGATCTAATCTGAGCTTCGTGAACACTAAAGAATGTCTAAAAATAGAAGACATTGAGGCCTGTCTTAATCATACCTAAATGATGGCTTTCAGATAGCGTTTCATATAATGCCCATTTTATTATCCCTGCCTTTCCGCTGTATGATGAAAACAATATTGTATAAATGAACATAGAATCTAGGCCAAGATTTAGAGCTGACAGTGACATGTGCGCTTTAAGAAAAACTCAAGTTTTGCACTCTTCATTAGTTTTGCTTCAAATCCGAGATTCATCAGAAAAAAAAATTTTTGTTTGCAGGGTATGATTTCACCATCTTAAAGTTTGAGATTGATGGATCATTGCACCTGGTTTATTGAACACAGTATCCATATTATGTTCAACGATAAATTTTGAAATGTCAATGTTTCTTGGAACTGTACAAGGGACATCACTCCCATCAACATTATACTTAACTGCTTTGCCCCCAAAGCGAGCGCTGAAAATAGTGAAAGTGGCTGGCTTTTTATAAGCATTTGTGGAGCAAAATTGCTTTTTTAGTGAATATGTATAAAATGTTTTACAAGTCTTCACATTGGGTTAAATAAATCCTAAGTTTTTCTTATATATGTGACTGGTGTCTATATTTAGGTGATAGGCCTAGTGTAATTGAAAAACAGCATTTACTTGGCTGGTATAACTATGTTTCTTCTGTAGATATATGAAAACTAAACCACAAAAATGCCGATTTTGTCTCCTTGTCTTTTGAATTAATAAATTATTGGCTGCAGAAAGAAAAAAAAAAATCATCATGTCAGTGCATGTACATCACTTGCCTGCTATGAAAGTATTATAGTTTATTGGTATAAGGATGAGAATGTTGCATTTTAATGTAGTATGTACAGGGTCATGATGACAATCATTATCACAATGCTAAGGTTGACAACATATTGACGAAGGTGATGATGATGATGGAAGTGGTGATGATGATGGTTTTTTAGTGATTTTTTGATGAAAGTGGGAAGATAATGAAATAACACAATTTTATTTTTATTTGTAGAATAAATAAATGGTCTATTGCACTGCATACCTATATGTTTTGACCAATATATTACCAGTAACAAAACAAGAGTCGGCTCTCACAGTAAGACTCCAGTGAACATGAATAAGAATCCTAAAAGATGTAAACAATGACACAAAAAATTAAAAATAAGATGTAAACACAAAAGTCTTTGAATTTGCTTGCAGATTTGGACAAGAAAACTTCGCTTTGATCTAGGTATACCACAGAGATAAAATTGGTAGCTAGGCTGCTATTCTTGTACTGTACTGTTTTTGGCTCATGACATACTGGGAGGAGTAAAACTTTTCAACCGAAGCTTTTGTACTATATTATAATTTTCATAATTGTCTATAAAAAAAAAAGATGCATTATGAGAGCCTCATATGTAGAGGTAGCTTGTTTGAAAAATAATTGAAACTTAGAAGACACAGTGTTGTTCTTGGCACATCACTTGCAGATAAGGTTAAACCGGTACTGAATGCTGGAAGCCATCAAAATACAAAAACCTACGTGGTATTTTTGAAAGGAGCACTCAATTTCCTTCAATTTGTAATTTATCTGTTCTGCTGTTTCACGGCAACTGAAAGCCTAACTTTTAGTTCTCAGCCAGGTCCCACTGGGAAAACTCATTAACGAAAGTCAGTCAGGTCACTGTGGGATCAAAACTGGCCCTCTTGGTTAAAAATTTACCTGAGCTGCTAGCTTGTTGAGTAGAATTTTCACTGTTCTATCTTTACGCTTACTAGCACTTTTTAAATTCTTATATTTACAATGTCATTTCATTTTATGACAGTTGATGGTCTCCATAATAAGTAAATGATTCGATTGATACTTTTTTGTTGCTGTTTTCAATTGTAAGTTTTCTTTCCTAACACCGTTTAAGCAAGATGAAAAAATTGCTTTTCAATCAAAACTTGTACCTTCCAAAAACCTATACTTTTTTTTTTTCTCATCCCACCGTGAAAAGTTTAAGCAATGGTATGAAATCAAAGAGAAAAGACAGCAGAAAAGAACAGTACCAAAATCACTCAAGAGTAAAGCGTTGATCAGAGTCAGTGAGTGAATAAAATGGTAAGCCGTTATCAATGAAGCTGTCAGTGGTCAGATAACAGGATGGCTCTAACAGACTAGTGTAGTGTGATCTCAATTCACACAGTGGTCAGATAACAGGACGGCTCTAACAGACTAGTGTAGTGTGATCTCAATTCAAATGGCGGTAGCAAATTACCCCAGTACATGTAGTAGGAAGATCGTGTTTGTCTTAATATAAGGATAAGGTTTCTCTTACAATGGTTTTGCTTCAAGATGTTTCACACCCAAGTTATATTTTTGTTTATAAAAGTTTCCCTCTTTATATCTCATTGATAACGATAATCTCCAAAGTGTTTTGTACATTAAATGTTGAGCACATTTATTTTTTTTTTTATTGTTCAATCTTACATGATTATCTGTCTCTCTCTCTGTGCTGTTTCATCAGCCACTGATAATGAAAAGTCTATACACATAGATAGGCCTACAAAAAGTATAACATATTCCTAATATATATGAATTTTTCATAGGCCTTTGTCATTTTCAAAAGAACAAAAATGAAGACATTTGACTAGAAATATTTGAAAACTGTAGATATATGATGAGTAAGAATAATGAACCATTGCATCGCACATGGCTCTAAATAATAGTAAAAGTTACCAGTTAAGGCTATTTTTGAAAACTGACAACCAGTTAAAAGTTTCCAAAATTATTTTCAACTTTGGCAAAAAACAATCCCTTAACCTAAACCATGTAATATATTCTCTACAATTTAAACAAAATATTTGTTTCATTGCTTTGAGCTTAGGGTTAAGGTAATTTTTCTAAAAGTTTTAATTATGACATGCTATATAACTTGTTTCAAAAGTTTTACTCAAAGCCAATTTTTGCACCAAAATGTACATCATGATCTTCTGAAAAGATGTATTAGAAAAAAGAAATATGTGGTAGAAAAAGCTCACAAATTGCATTTCAAAATACCTATGTGCCATTTTCCCCCTCTTTTACACTGTCCAAATCAGCCTGCTGTGAAGTGTCAATTTCAAACCCAAGTTAATAAAAAAATAACTAAAATTAACTTCAAAACCTTGTGAACAAGTCCCTTTATTTTATTTCTTTTTTTTTTTATTAAATATTTCACAGTAAAAACGATGAAGCAGCATATTGCACAAATCATTTTTATGCCCAACACAGTTATCTCCCCTTAGTTTCCCTACCTGAGGGGTAATTAATTACCCTCCTGACAGCCTTATCAGCCCTTACCTTAATCATTAAGGAGTGTATAAAAACTAAGTTCCAAGTATAAAAGCAGCAAAAAGGGGAAACACTTATTGGTTTAAAAGATAAGAATCAAGTTTTAATTTAAAATGATTAACTATAAGTAACTTGCACAGTGACCCCTAACAGAACTTGCCTCATATTTGATCGAGCGAGCTCCATAATGTGGGTCAAATCCCTCTGCCAATGTATCTACAACTTGATGGTCCCAGATGAGATCAATATTGTGCTTGCTTTTTGCCTGGAGTCACAAAGATAGAGAAATTAATAAAAATATGCAAATCACAATACAATTGCCAACTTCATCTCAACACAACATAGAGGGAAAGTGTTGAAATGTTTTGTTTTAAGGGCAAGTGTGGCACTCAGGGTGGTTTTCTTTATTTCTTAGATGATACCTTTATAGATGGTTTATTTGTTATATATGACCCCTAAAAAGTGATATAAACAAGCAAAATTACTTTTTTTTTCAATTACCATTGGCATGGCAACCGAAAAAAAATGTTGGCCATTTTGGATATAAATATAATTTTAAAAGTCTTATAACTTTGAAACTAAATAAGATATCAACTTTTTCCAAACCGGGTTATATTTTTATGCTAAATTGGAAGATTTTCACGTAGGCTTTTGTTCTTAAAAAGAAAAGAGAAATTTTCATGAAATTTTGAAAAATATACATAAATAGCATGAAATTTTTGGATACATAAAAATTTGTAAAAAAAAAATTATAGATGCGATTCCAAAAAACCTACATGCAAAGCAAGATATTACTGCCCTTAAACTTCATGACAACTTTCAGACAAATCTTATGAAAACACTGAGGTTATATTTATAAGAACATTTGTCTGAAAAAAAATCATTTTGAGTAAATGGCCGATAAAGTCTGAGCAAAAATATTTTGGTTTTCTGACCAGCTCCATACCATAAGCCTCCTTCAGTTCTCTCAAGGTCTTCCTGTTGCGCCCATCTCCTTTCGGCCATTTTCTTACGTCCAGTTCATGCTGGCAGTCACTCACGCACTAAACTGGCTAAAAAGTTCACTCAAAAGCCAACAAAGTATTATGCAGACAAATTAGCGTAAGAACAGGGGATCTCTATGTCACGCTGTGACATCAGATCTTCGCCTCGATTTCATTGGTGGTAAAAGCTCGCGGGGCTAATGGTCATGCACAAAACTAAGGAAGCGGCACTCTCCATTTATGCAAAATAAACGCCGGTGTAGTAAAAACCTTGGGAACTAGGGCAGACGCTCCATATATGGTAATGATTTATGAATGGAGCTCTTCCTGGAAAAATTTATCTAAATTTAGATATCCACATATGTACTTTTTTTGGCATTGATAGGGAGGCGGAGACTTTAGACTTTCCATTGGTATGTAATATGCCTATGTTTTTCAAGGGGTAGCAGGCCTACATAGCTTGCATAAACGGCAAATTTTGAAACATTTTTTGAAAATTGGTCAATTTTCTTGGAGTAGTAATTTTGAATTTAGAATAAAAGACATTGTTAGCTGAAGATAGGCATAACAACACTCCTCAGATGATTACAAATTTGACAAACTTTACAAAACTACCTGCAGTCAAAATTTGACCTGGTGACCCAAATTGACCTTCAGCGCAAGTGTGGCTTCTGGAGAGGGGGGTTCTGAGGTCAATTTATGCAAGCTATGTAGACCTGCTACCCCTTGAAAAACATAGGCATATTATATACCAATGGAAAGTTCAAAGTCTCAGCCTTATTTCGCTTTTAGCGATAGTAAGGCAGTCACCGCTTTCGGTTTACCTCATGCTTAAAAAGGAGGAATTATTAGGAGGAAAAACGGGAAGCTCTTCAATTTCTTTTTAATTTAGCCGTTTTTGGTTTAGGTGTGGTGTACTGTAAGTGCATTTTGGCTGTTATGGCATGAATAGGGCTGCTTCATAAACTACAGTGGACCTTGGATATAGCGAAATCAGCAAGAGTGGACTACAATTTCATAATAGCTAAGGTCATTGTTAGAGGACAAAAAAAAAACTTCAGGTTGTTAATATTAAGTGGAGTTGGTGCCCTATTTATAGGATTGATGAGTTCTACTGAAGTAAGGCTATCTTGCTGGTTACTGGTAGGATGGTGACATCTCCCTCATTAGCACTCTCTTCTCTGGCTGTCTGTTGTAGAGAGGAGGCAATGTCAGCCAAAGACATTTCTGCGGTTTCATCACATTGATGTAGTTTTGAACAGAAATTTGAGGGGAAAAATCAGTTATCCTTGCAAACTTCTCAAATAAGTTGGAGACCTTACTTAAACCTTTGTCCGCAGCCAGTGGTACTGGTAGCTCTTTTCCCTCAATCAGTTCGCCACTGTTCTTTTGAACAAAGCCAGCATACCTAAAGCAGTTCTGGATGGTGTCTGGGGTCACTTCATTCCAGGAGGCAGCTGCCATTACCAAGGCATCAAGGAGGGACATTCTCAAGTGTGTCAGTGCTGGGAGACCACTAATGACTTGCTATGGTGCACTACAACTGTCCAACACCAGTGCTCACAGATCGACCCTGCATCAGAAAACACCTATCCTGTTTTTGTGCCCATTCTGTAAACAGAGAGCTGATCATCCACGCTTTCTTATTATGCCAATATGTAACAGGGAGTGTGTTTATGCCCTTGAAACATCGTGGTTGGCCAAATTTCATCAGCAAGGGGAGTTTTCCGCTTCCGCCCATGTTTGCTACACATAAGAGAGAGACTCTAATTTTGTGAGCTTTCTGGCCACTGCACGTCTGTCCTTGAAACGTGAGGGACTTGTTAGGCAGACATTTGTAAAAGAGACCCACCTTATCCGCATTACATACGTCCCCTAGGCTGTAATCCGCCAAAATTTTCTGTAATGTCTCCTCCCATTCTGATGTGTCAATGTCTTTAACTGACACAGCTTCACCACTCATGGTCTTGAAGATGATTACATGCCTTAGCTTGAACTGATCAAGCCATCCTCCGCTCAATTTACAGTGTGTGTGACCAAGTTCCTGAGCCAGCTGCTCGCCCTTCTCAATTAAAATAGGTCTGATATTGAAACATCCACCGTTCTTGCCTGAGAAACCAAATCTAAGAGCCTTGTCTACATCAGAGAATGTTGATATACACTGCTTTTTAAGTGATGAGTTCCTTGATTGACAGCAGCTCTTATCTTGTCTTTATTTTTCAAGATCGTTGAAAAAGAATGAAAGGAATGAGCAATGCCATGCTCTCTGCTTAATTCTGCTTTGCTCTTGGTTCCTTTCTCTACTTCTTCAATTAGCTTTAGTTTAGGGTCAAAAGATACTGATAGGCACTTTCTTTTGTTTGGTGCCATTTTAGTTTCACGGATCTCAATCTTAGTGGTAAATTTGTGATGAATAAGAAAACGAAGTTGCCACTCAGGCTGAAAGATTCACAATGGCTAAGCCATTAACAAACACGAGATTTAAAGGGCAATACGATGTGCCAAAGTTCTTTAACACTGTGATCAGTGCCCACACCACACACGAGCAATACCTAGCATTCATGATGCAAACCCTTAAGTGTTTATTTAGCCAATCACAAGATAACCTATTACGGTCAGCATTCTGTAACTCGTGTTAGCACACAAGATCTAGATTAGATCCAGTGTAGACACGAAGGACTTGCAAAGACAAACGTCCATGCAATAGGCCTGGAAATCGATCACTGCTCCCCATCCTTATCATTCACAGTGATGGT
>BLXT01001714.1:428734-439642 GCA_019648995.1 Plakobranchus ocellatus
CAGTCAAGCTGCATACTCCATGCAATGTTTACAGTACCACCAGCCGAGTCATGCCTGTCACCATGCACCCACTGCCCCCCCTCTCTCTTATCACAAACAAGCTACATAGCCATGCGCCTTTGCACAGGAGAGGATTTTACACTCCTCTCTACCTGCATCACACACGATAGGCAGGCCCAGTCCCGCTGTTTTGGGCATCCTGTGTATGATTCAACTTTGCAAAGTTTTGAAGCTTTTGGCTAGACTTTTAATCATCCTTAGCTTCATTACGCCCGAGGTCGGAATAGCCCTAGTTCGTTAAGGCAAAGGTTAGAATAATATCATTTAATAAGGATAAATTGCGTTTTAGTAAGGGGCCGTTCAAATATAATCTTACGCCTTGAGGGGAGGTCTCTTCTCCTGTAAGAAAAGCGTAAGAAGAGGGGGGGGGGGGGGNNNNTTGAACCAATGTAATATTACACTTTTGTCGGGGGGAAAAATAAAAAGGAAAAAATGGCAACAAAAAAATAACACAAAAAGAAAGAGGTAGATCTATACTTAACTTACAAGCAATATATGAAACAGTCTATTTCATCCCCTAAAATTATATTAGAATTTTTTCCAGTTTGAATCATTTACTAAATTACTCTGTATAAATCTGGAATTACATATGTGCATATGAATAGTTTTCATGAATATGTATGTAAAGTGCATTGAGCAGTGTGTGTGTGCTATGGATTTGCATGATATAAATGTCATATTCTTCCTCCTTTTCTTCTTCTTCTTACTATTATTATCATTATCATCATCATCATTATTATTATTATCATTATTATCGTCATGAGTGGTCCACAAAAGCAGCTTGAACGTCGATACACCGACAAAAGAAATACATTCAACTGCAGTAATTCATTTATACTTTTATAGCTCTCTTTTAATCCACAAGATAATCTAATGTTGAATGTTCACCTTGTCACAAAGTGGCAAGCTTTATTGTTTAAGACTGCGGCAATAAGTCATTGCTTTAGAAATTTATTCAAATTCTTTCGTCATCCGGATATTTACCTATTTGCATACTCAATGATTACTGAGAGCTCCAGGCACTTAGAATCCAACAAAATCTATTCTCCAGTTAGCGATTATTGCAATTTGTTTCAAGAAGCAACTAGTGTGTGCCAGTATGTGCACCATTCCTTGTGAGAGTCGTAATAAAGCGTCCGTTTCAAATCCTAAAGAAAGCCTGTTGCAAAGTATTTTCTTTCACAATCACTAACGCAGGATTACTCATTTTAAGAAAAAATAGTTAAATTGTAATAATGGTTTTGTGGCACCAGTATGCATACTATACTCCTTCAAACTTTCAACTTCTCTCGGCTGCTTTCTAACCTACAATTCAAGAAGTGCACACTTGGCTTGTATGTACGCTAAGGCCTTGTATAGGAGGTAAGTTTTCGTGAGCGGCGGCCTAGCCCAACAGGCCACAAAGACCATGCATGCATGCAAAATTTTATTATGTCATGGACATTCAAGATTTTGAAAAAGACAATTCTTAAACTACAGTTAATGCTAAATAAGTTAACATGCCATCGGCGATTATTATTATTATTATGATTATTATTATCATCATCATTATTGTTGTTGTTATCATTATAACTATAATTGAAACAAGTCAACAATGTAATATTACAGGGGGGTCAAAAAGTCCCCAAAAAGGTGTAAGATTATATTTGAACAGCCCCTAAGTTCCTTCGTAACAACTGAGGTTTAGTAGCAGCCAATGTCTTTATAATCGAGGTCTACTGTATCTCATTACTGCTTGCTTTTCAAGAATTTTTAAAGAGAAAATTGTAGTTCCTAATAAAAGGCCCTTGCAGAGTGGAAACTTAGTAAAATATAGGCTTGTTATATATCACTTTTTTAAACATAAAACTTTGTGTGCCATTACACTCACAAAATCAAAATTCATGCATCAATGAGCTCAGTTTTTTCAAATAGGGCTTGTAGAAAATCTTTCGCTGACAGCCCACATTTTGGCAAACCCTCAAATGCATCATAATCTTTAATTACACATGGTTGTCTAACATGTACTTTTCTAAACTCACCATTGACTTTAACTCTTTTTTCACAAAATTCACAAACTGTTACTCATTTATACATGGTTGTAAGATCGTTGACGGTTTTATTGTCCTTTTACTGAATAAACCCTAAGGTTCCATCGCATGCTGATCTCATTTCCCCTCTTTCTCATCAAATTTTTATATTTTGGCTTAGGGCAATTTAGAGCTGGATCTAGTGGTCTATAGTGCTTAACGAGATAGTTTGTAGACTTCGATCTCTAGATCTAGATCTATATCTCAAAATTATTTTTTTTTTATTGTAATGCACTGCATAACTGTGATCTCTTACAGATTACGCCTAATCACGACACTGGAGGCTAAAAACTCACAGCTGAGGGAAGTACCACTTTGTTTACAATCAATTAGTTTACTATGGAAACCACTGACTAGCTGGTGAAAACAAAGAAGCGAGTTGACCCATTTTAATGATTAGAATTGCCAAAGCTTGACAAATTCGTTTTTTATACACATGAAGGATTCTAGGTCTCGAGGTCAAACCTACCTTGTTTTTTTTTTATTGCTTGCACCTGAAGGTACAGCTGGAAATGGGTCTTGTTCATTATCACTACTCTCCTCTTCTTCACTTCTTATATTATATTTGTCTGAGGGATATTCCACACGCTCAGTCACTGACATTAAAATCAGAGTCTGAATCTATTTCTGGAATATTTAATAATTTTTTGTGTCTATGGGACTACCTATGCAGCTTCACGCTTACAGGCAAGATGGTGGTGGAAAGGAATGTTGTTTACACTAATGTTAATGTCCGCAATTATCATAAAATCTTTCCTAAAGCTACCTGGGATCAGAAAATAGTGCTGCTTTGACTCTTGGCCAAAATTAATTTGTAATTAAGGGTCTTTTTATATATTTTTAGACCCTAGTCCCATCTTTTAAATTAGAAAGAAATCCAGCTAGGCCAAAATGAGAGCTTTAATGCCATTTTTTAGAGGAGATGTATAAACGTTGATAACTGACAAAAGATAACTGGGCATTTTGTTGTGAATGTGATGCTTCCACTGTTTCTTTCTGTGTCCTTTGTGACTGTGGTAAATGAGTCTCACAGTCAAGTAAAAGCCAGTAGGTGGAGGCAGCGGTTACAGCCAAGTACCTTCTTTTCACTGCCATTACACCATAATTTTTTTTTTTTTAACCTGTTTAGGGTTTAGAAATGGTGAAAAGATGATGCTTTAGCAGTGCCATTATGGCAAAGATGCTGTTATAGCCGAGACTGTTTTATAAAAACTCCACTGTAGCCAAGTACCAAAATAATAAGCGTCAGGTTTAGCCTTGGAGCTGCCAACACTATCATCAATAACACTTTAGCTACCGATATCTTATAACTCACTTGCGACTAAACCCTTTTTCTCTTGCTATTCCCTCCAGACTGAGGTTTTTGGCTTTTTTTTTTTTTAATTGTAAAAAAAAAGTAATAAAGCAATCATTCTAAAACTTTAGACACATAAAATTTATCTTTAGATCTGGTAGTTGCAACACTTTTTATTCAGCTACCTTGATATGTTGATTTTGTATCTTTTTTACAAAAAGGGTAAGAATTTGATAATTCGGAAAATTTTCGGAAGCCCATGAAAGATGCAGCAAACAGGTAAGAACACACAAAAGTAAGGAAAGATGCTTTTGAATTCAATGGATTTTATTTAGATCTAGATATCTAGGCCGGAAATCATCTGTTTGTGCTCATTTTATCATTTAGGTCTTGATTTAGTGCTACTATATCGACTAAAGTGTTTCTTAGATGTACACTATATCTGGATCTAGATCTAGGTCATCATTGTGACTTTCTACATCATTATCAGAAAAATTTTCCCCAGATCCATCTGCCTAAAAAAATCAAACAGACTAAGTCTACTCAAGATCATAATTTGCATTAGACCTAGATCCAGATCTCCATCTACCTCTCACATTTCACTAATTCTGGACTGCCTTTCGGTTCTGCAACATGTGTTCAAAATTATTTAAAAAAAAAAAAACAAGTTCCGCAATGGCAAAAATGCGATTTGGAATACTGACTAAGAAATGGTTCATGAATGATAATTTTGAGGTGGTGAGTTGTTTTTGTGGTTACTATAGGTATTATAGAGCAGTAAAGGTAAAAACCGCAAGGGTTGCGGGCATTGTCCACAGGGAATTTTTGGGTTGCCCGCAACAGGTGCGGGCTGTGTCGCAAGTGAGTTAATAAGGCTTTTATCAAAACTTGGGTAAAAAATAAATATCATTATCTAAAACCAACTAAAATTGAAAGGAATTCCATAGTGTTAAATTCAAAATGATTTGCTTACTCTTTTTGCCCAAAACTCCAATTCCTTGATCACAAGCTTTGCTAGTTCCAGTTGAGAAAATGGCAAAAAGTAAACAATTTCATTGATCCTGCCCAAGAACTCATCTCTGAGAAACTTGTACTGTAGAAATAGATTTAATAAGATTTTCAAGAAGATGTTTACAGATGATCAAATATGTATGTATGCTTTTTTGAGTAGATTTCTAGATGAATACTTGGAATACTGATGAAAATAGGAATAGCAGCATTTACTCAAGTCCATGTCAACATAGTCCATTTTAATATTTGTTGAAAGAAGCAAATGTGAACCTGACAATGAATACAAAGTTCCAAAATGAAAAATAACTACAGGATGTCAGAGAATGTATAGATTGCTTCACCTTCAAGATAGGCCTGACAACTTGATCCTTGAACTTTCTAGATATTGTCACTTTTTCTGCCTGCTCAAGATCCTCTGAGAGAACAAAAAAAAAAAAGATTACCCAATTTTTTAGTTTTTTGTTACTTCCAATTAATTTCACAGAAATAAGATAATTTGATACTACTATACCAATAAAAAAAAACAAAAATCAAACTAAATACAAAGATGCATTTCAAAATAACATCAATCTAATAGGAAGTGCACAAACTTAATCTTGGAAAGATGGTGAAAGAATACAGTATTAGTAATAACATGCATATAAAATATACCAACTGATATGTTTGTGTGTGCATAATTGATTTGAATTCTACAAATTTCAATGCTTTAATTTTGTTATGACTTTTTGTGAAATTGACAAACAGACATGTATTTCTCTTAGCTGATAACTGCATACTTCTATTTATTATAATAATATCTGCATTCACAAGAAATTCTGATATGACTATTTAAATCTAAACAAAGATATTTCAAATTACCAAAGCTAAGTACAATAAAACATGGATTCTTCAAATTCTTTGGAGAAAATTAATAAGTTTGACGATACCTTGTTCACATATCAAGGACATTAAACATGTTTATAGACACTGGCAAATTATTTTTCTGTTGTGTAGTACGTATTTGCAGTTTGCAACTCAAAAACTAATGCAATGCATATTTCCCAGTGATTTCCCTGGACAATGCCAGGTCGCAGGCTTGGAACTGCCTTGGACCCATTGGAAAGATAAGCCCTGAAAAGATCTAGAATTATTTTGAAAATTTACATCTGAGATGGTAGCTCCTAGCACTCTTATATTTTTTAAAGGAAATTGAGACTTTTGTCTGCTTGGACAATTTGAGTGCATGCAATCTTGTAGATAGTAGGGAATAATCTTGCAACATATTGATCGATGTACCTAATTCATCATAATTTCCTCTGCTTTGAATAACACTGCCTGACATCTTTCCAGTTGTCTGCACTGTGTTGTCGACAGAGAAACACATCTGCAGTAATACCTTCAGAAAGACAAAAGGACAACCTCTCAAAGAGGCTTCCCTTACATTAACTGTCTTGATTGAGGGGCTGAGGGCTTTTCACTTTGTCACAGATAGAGAATTCACAGAGTTTGAATCAGTTTTTAATGTTCACTTCCATTAGGCCAAGCCCACACCGGCCATGGGGCCGGAGTGGTGAAGCACCGGTTATGGTAGTCTGGCGCTAGCCCAGGCTGGTGCATTTCTGGTGGAGGAATGCTGTCAATGACAACCGATAGTGATAGCGTCGCGCGCGTTATATACTCTTGTTGTCTTGTATATTTTTTTATTATAGTACATGCTGTTCAAATCTAATAAAAAAAAAAAAAAAAGGCATTCATCTTTGCAATTTTTACTGTTTGTGTATGTGTGTGCTTGGTTCAAATTTACAAAAGAGAGTAAAAAACTAGATCTAGAACTAGAGTCCAGATCTAGATCTCTAGATTGAGAGAGAGAGAAAGAGAGAGAGAGAGAGAGAGAGAGAGAGAGAGAGAGAGAGAGAGAGAGAGAGCTCTTAAAATTTTGAATCTGGATCTAATCTAGATTAAAATTTTATTCAGATCTATCTAGAGCCAGAATCTTGGTCTACAGCTGGATTTTTAGTACATCTGTTCTTAAATTAAGTTAAATCTAGAATTTTTTCAGATCTCGGCCTATCTCAATGGATTTGACGAGTTGAGTTCATTTAAAATCATTTAATTTAGATTCTAGGCCATATCTGCTATGCTCAATACATTAAGAGGTCTATTCTGATCTTCAATTTAGGTATCGTGCGTTGAGCTATCTATAACCGGTCTGCGATGCCTAGAACTGATTTGACCTGATCAATAAGTAATTATATCATACAAGATAATAATAAATAGACTGAATTGATCACTCTATCAAAATTAGTTTTGCAAGGTGAAAAATCTACATATTTGATAGAAAAGCAGTAAAAAGCCGAATTTTTGCTATATTGAGGCAGTCTCCACCAGTCTGGGGCACCATGAATTATACTGAATGCAGCAAACGGCCTGGTACTAGCCTGGGGAGGTCATCGGGTGAATCGCCACGGCTGGGTCAGTGTGCTCAGGTAGAGAAAACTAAAGGCTAGATAGGTGGGCTGCCATCGCTGGCACATTGTCACCCCAGCCCAGCGGCTGGTGTGGGCTAAGCCTTAGTGTTACGTTGTCCCATGAAGTATGCAAATCGTACATGGCATCAAGCACTGACATTTCAACAAGCTTATCTCATTTGTTTGGAATATGTGCTCCATTGACTTCTCTAGTCTAATCTTTCTGTATTGCTTTTTTGGAATATGTGCACCATTTACTTTTCTAATACAATCTTTCTGTATTGCTTTTTTAAGCGCTCTTATTATGTCTTGGTGGAAGAGTTGTGTAATAGAAGCTGTGTTTGGCGGCAGTCTCAATGATTTCATGATTGTTATGGCCATTTCATCAGCTATTGCTGGGTAAGCCGGGCAGTTATTTATGATGAGAGCTACTCTCCATTTCTTCTTGTAAAACTTGGTATCTAGTTTTTTAAAACAAGATTCAGAGAGAGCCACAGTCATCTCTGCCTTGCTGTTTCCTGCATGCTCCACTGTTAATTTTCTGTAAAAAAAAGCACCTTGGCTAGGCAAACTTGCCAACTATGAGCAGTGGCAACTTTTCTCCTTTTATGCTAGCTGTCAATCTCTGTTTTAGTATTTCACCACCACTGCAGTTCTGCCCTTTAATGCATCTGCAAGGGTTTTATTCAGTAGGCATCTATAATGCAGCCTGTCACATAGCATTACAGATGTCCTGAGGTCAAAACAGAGACAGAACATCTATTGCAGCTGTTTTTCCATCCAGTGTTGCACACTACTGAAAACTATTGGCTACCATAAACAGTCCTGTAAGAGATTCCATAGTGCTTTTTGAAAAGTTCAATCCAACCCTAGTTGGCTGAGAAATCTGCTTCAAGTATTTTTCCTATTTCCTCTGGTTTAGAAAACAGGATTAGATTAAAGCCTGGAAAAGACATTGCTCTTGCTTGTTTAAACTAAGCAAACAAAGCTTTTTTTAACTCCTCATTTTTGACAAGTGTTTGATGCTTTCTTTGTAATTAAAAGTCTGCTTTCTCTTCTTGTCCCTATTTTCATGTAAGTCAACAAAGTTAATTTTGAAATGCCATACTTGTTACAACTACAAGTGTCCATTTTGGATATTTTTCCTTCACCAACCTCGGCAAGAACTGAGCGGTTTTCATAAAAATCCAAGCAAATGACTTTTCTTCTTTTGTTTTCCCCATAATCAGGTCAACAGGTACTACTTGTCCCTTAAAAAAAGTGAAACTTTCAAGCTTGCTTGTTTTAAAGATAACCAATGTTGCTGTGTACATCTGGAGATGACTGATGGAGGCCTAATCTGGGGATACACTTGTGAAGAGAGGAGAGTCTGGGCACAGAGAGCGAATATGCAGGGCCGCCATTTATTGACAGTGTCCATCATATAATGATGTAAATGTAAGTCATACAGTTGGCATGCAATTTTAGAGTGTTAATTTTTTCACCTATTCTGGGTTGTTTAAGGAACAGCCAGTTGGTAAATAGTTCCACAAGTCAGTGTTAACAGTGCAAACAAGTTTGAAGAAAGCTTAGAATTTATGAAGGTACAAAGAAAGAATTGGCATGGGAAAACAGATTACTTTGACGAATTTTTTATTTCAAGAAACCATTGTTTGACAAAATCATATTTAACTTATTTCCAAATACTCATAAATGTACTTTTTGCTTAAATCTTTGCATTTTGATTAACAGATAAAACAAAAAAAATTGTATCAAAGAAGTATTAAAAAAACTATAAAAATCAAGGCAACAGACCGATATTTGTAGTCCCCCTCATGGCTGACATCTTGCTCGCCTCCTGTCGCAACTGCATAGCATGATGGGCAATTTCTTCACTGGCAAGGTTTGACGTCATTATAAACATCGCATCTTTGCAGTCAACTGTTTTGCCTTTTCCATCTGTCAGTCGACCCTTTAATACAAAAATTTCATTATGGTCACAGTGGACTGTAATGCCTTTTAAAATTTCGTTCTTGTTTTGCTTACATCATTAAAGAAAAGCCTTGATGCTAAATTTTTCTAGCTTTCATGATATTTTAAAATCCACACTGCCCTTAGTGCTTTATTTATGATAATGAAACTGTGAAATATATATTTTATTTAATACACTGAAAACAAGGTTTATTAATGTGGAAAGAGAGAACCTCCGTCTTTATTTTCCTACGTGCATCACAATTATAGTTGCTTTCAATCAATTTTTGAATCATGTGAATAACTTTTTCTTATTTTTTCTAAAGAAAAGACATATAATTACATTATCTTTTAAGTTCAATGTAAAGCATGATTCTACCATTAAATAATGGGTTTGTAATATGTTGTACCAACAGAATTTTTTAAAGGCCTTTACATAAAAGGTGTTACTGTCAGAATTACTTATCTTTACTCAATGCAATAGTGGGCGAAGAGGGTTTTTCTAATTTACATAATTAAAATAACGAAAAAGTGCTGTTCTAATAAAAGATGACTTTATGGAATAGGCATGCATTTTAAATCTTTGCTTGACACGAAAAAAAGCTCCTGGGCAGTCAAAAATTTAAATTACATACATATGCATATATATACAGATATATACATACACACAATACATGTGCACATACACATGCACCTACAATAGGTATTCGTGTGGCTTAATAGGCCATTACCATATTTCAAGTTCAAGGCCACACTGCTGTGTTGCGTTTGGCAAAACAGTACCGGTGGTAACCAGTACACCTATGGAAACTATGCAGTTTGTCATGTGAAACAATAAGTGAAAGTTTCTTTGGTAAAAAATATCCCAAACCATCATGAAATAATCATTACATTTTTTGTTTATTCTGCTTAGGTTTGTTTTGTATCCATTTTATCGATGTATTCTCAATTATTTTCCTAGTCTAGATCTAGGCCTAAAGATCAAGTAACTGGCTAGTTTAAATTAGATCTTTTATCTAGAGATCTAATTTTAACTAGCTCTCGATCTAACTTTAAAACAATTAAAAAAAAAAAATTTCTGCGAGTTGTAAGCACAGGCCTAATGAATGAACAAAACAAACAAAAAAAAAAAGGCAGCAGGCGAACGACACGTGAATGAAAAGGCTTTCAAACGAGAACTGTGGCATTCTTGCAGTTTTACTTTAGAAAACTTTGAACCTATGCACTTAACTAACTTATTTTAAAAAGCCTCTATATTGTTAATTAAACAACATTCTTATATTACTATAATGTCAGTATTCTGCATCCTTGTTTACGCACAGGCCTTAATAAATAAAGTGAATTAGAAAAGACGTGTTGTAGCAGTGGAGACTTGATAACGTGAATATGAATTAGGATTAGGCAACCTTTTTTTTAAATCAAGGTAGCAGTGTTCTTTTCTTTTTTTTTTTTTGCTTTGTTTTTTTTTTTTTTTTGTTATTGTTAAAGTAGGCCTATACACAGGCACATAATACAGAATGGAAGAGGAACTCTTGCTAATTGTCATGTTGTTTCGTAAGTCTTTCTTTTCTTCTGTCTTCAGCTCTAAGTTATGATACGAGGGATGTCCGAAAAGAAACAGGAAAAGGGGCATAACTCAAAGAGTTTTGATCAGATAAATTTGAAACTCACACAGATTGAACTTCATTCTTCTACTACTTCTCAACGTAATCCCCGTGGAGATCGATGCATTTTTTTGCTAGCGCGACAGCAGCGAATTGATACCCACTCGAAAGAAATCAACGTCAAGATTATCAAACCAATTCCTCAATTCACTGATGAGGTCATCTTTTGTCTCGAAAGCCATGCCTCCTAAATGGCGCTTCAAGGGTCCAAACAAATGAAAGTCAGAGGGTGCCTGGTCTGGACTGTGGGTAGGATGAGGAAGAATTTCCCAACCGTAGCGCTGCAGCCATTGCTGTGTAAGGTTTGCTGAATGAGGGGTCGCATTATTGTGCTGAAGTACAACACCCCTTCTCAAGAGCCCAGGTCTTTTGCGACGAATTGCTTCTTTAAGGCGGTCAAGAGTGCTGCAGTA
>BLXT01001714.1:457489-469596 GCA_019648995.1 Plakobranchus ocellatus
AAAAAGAAAAAAAAGAAAACAACTAAAAACAAAAAATCAAAAATAATTAAAGACCTCATAAACTTTAACCTCATACCTGTACACTATTACAATGCCGCTGCTGCTCCTTCTACTCCTCAAGATACTAAAATCATGTTCAGCTTGCAATCAAAAACAAAACTTACAAAGCCAAGCCTTATAAACAGGCTAAGGCCTGATCAGTTTATTAAAGCTTTTTTTCCAAGATTCAATGTGTTGTTTCAGGCACACTCATTAAATTTATAAATAAATTTTAAAAAACTAATTGGAACAACACAGAGTAGGTCTGTATATTAAGATAGTTTGTCTTTGGGCTACTTTGAAAAATGATAATGCCAATAACAGCAATAAAGATACAATTGGATCTATAATCTACTTATATTGACATCACTGAGATTAAAATTCTGCTTATAGTGACATTGTACATCACGCCTATAATTTTCCTCTACTTTTTTAAATAAACAGTTATTCTTCTATCAACAGGTTTTCCCTACTGTTTCTCTTAAATCAAGATTTTATAGTCTCCTTGGTACTCTTTTATGCTTTCTTTGAACAATTTTTGTGTATGAAATCCTTTCCTTAGGACTTTTCACTCCATTTATCAACTCAACTTCGAAGACACAAACACACACACAAAAAACAAGTACAGTGGAACACCTTTAAACAGAAATTCTAGGAAGTATGATTTCTATTTTGGATTAAGCATAGCGCATCAAATAAGTAAGATCACTAAAGAAGAGTCACCAGCTTCAGATTAATTAAGTTAAACCAATGCCACCCATTGTCACGATACAATGTGAATGAACATGCCTACCCACGAATCCTTCTATCTTTTAATAATATCCATCTCTCTATCGCCTTCTCTTTCCTTTCCAGTTAAGAGGTTCTCGCGCCTGTTATCAATGTGGAATAATAGAGCTTTCACAATTTCATCATAGCCTACCTAATTTTTTTGGTTCTGAAGTCCTTAAATTTTACAATTAATCATCGCTCAAGTTTTCCAGTTCTGAAGTTGGCAACAAGAAAGATGGTATTATTACCAGCTGTGATGCAACAGTATTTGTTTAGCTTTGCGCTGATGGGACCTAGACTTGTAGGGAGTGTCTGGCAAGGTCCCGCTGCATAACCGAGTGGCGGAAGAGAAGGGATGGGTGGGTGTGTGCAGTAGACCTAACCAGACATAATGCGTGCCCGTCTGTAGTGTGAGGTACTGGTAACAGTATTGGGTTTGCATGGAGTAATGCGAGAAAGAAAGGGAAGGGCAAGGTGTGCGTAAAGTAAAGTGGTTCCCAGGCTTAATCCAAGCATCGGGGAACCAGGAGTAGGGTCCTGATTGTTCTTGGCATACGGCATTATGACGTAGTGCCATTGTATTCCTCGCCGCCTATTCTTTCGCCGGATCTTATGAGACTTAGCTACCCATTTAGTACTGGGCGGACACTGGGGAGCAATGGAAAATTGATTTGGTCTGGACTGGGATTCGAACCACAGACCTCTTACTTGGTAGCCAACCTCCCTACCAGATGAGCTACCGCTCCACAAGATGTGTGTTTTAAAAAAAAAAAAAAAAAAAAAGGATGTTTTTTATGTGTCGGTCGGACAGTGACGGGGCTTTCCCAATAGTTTTTATTTCGCTTTAGCAATAGTAAGGAAGCCAGTGTTTTCGGTTTACCACATGTTTAATAAGAAAGAATAGAGAAAAAAACGGGAAGCTCTTCAATTTCTTTTTGGTTTAGCCATTTTCAGTTTAGGTGTGGTCTACTGTAAATGGTTTTGTAGGGTACCTCTCCTTGTACCTCTAACAGTGCACAACATTTTGAAAAACTTAGTTCAGAGGATAGAGAATAGAGGTGAGATATAGTAGGTATATAAAACCCAAATTTATTTTTCCCTTAAAAACTGTAAAGGATCACATATTTGTAAAGATGTTTTTCTCCAATTAATTTGGTACAAAAATTATCTTTCTGTCATTATAATAAAAGAAGTTGCGTAAATTTAAAGTCTCCAAAAATCGTACTCAATTTGGTAACCATAAAAAATTGGCGATTAAGCGTTTTTAAGCAGGCCAGGCGTAAAAACTAATAGGCCCACAGCTTAAAAAATCACTGGAGAGGCAGACTTTTTACATAGACTAAGGCTAATCTTTTTAGGCCCAAAAATTTATAAAATTTTCTTATATAGCTCTCCAAAAAATGGCTTTCCATGCGTATTGTGGCTAATTTGCGACATTTAATAAGATTTCAAACATAAGTAACTTTTTTATTTATGAACCGATTTTGATGATCTTGGTATCAAATTAATCAGAAAAACAAGTTTGTTTCAGCTACACCGTTAGATTTTTTACCTTATATTAAAACAAATGGGAAAAATATTCTGTAAGAGTAGAAAAATTTTCATTTTCAAATTTTATCGGTAGACAAAAATATCAGTGGCCACATATGGCATGTCTAATTTTTAAAAGTTCTCAATGAAAAATGGTTCATTAAACAAGGATTTGAACTCCAACAGATATGTACAGTTTTACACAATGTTAAAAAGAAATAAACTAATTTATAAAGCAGTCAGTTTTATTGAAACTATTTTTATAGTTTGATGTAGAGTAAAAAGTAACCAGTACCTACAATAATGTCGCATGTACATGAATTTTACAAGAAGACCATACACTTATTGACAATAATGATTAATAATATAATAAAAAAAAATAACCATTACACTATACACCAGCAATATGAGCTATCATGGAACCAAAGGTATTTATTACATCATTAAAATATATAATATTAGATAACACAAAATCAATTCCCTTAAAACTTCATTACAACATGTGAAAAAGGGACTAATGTATAGGGATTTTACAATAGCATACATTTATTGACAATAATGATTTATAATATAATAAAATAAAAAATACTATTATATAATACACCATCAATATAAACTATTATTGAACAAAAGTATTTTTAAATCATTAAAATATGCAACATTTCATAACATAAAATTTGATACCATAAAACTTCACTAGAATATACACAATAACAGTGCCTTATTATAGGTCTGGCATCGCGGAAAAATGCCAATTAAAACCTAAAAAAAATGCCAAAAAAATGCAACAACAATAAGATTAACATGCAAAAAATTCATACAATTGCAACAAAAATTGTGTTATTTATTGAGGCATACATCTTGAATGTAACATAAATACCAGTAAACCGCTAGTTTTTAAAATAATTTTTTTTTCTTTTTAAATCACTGAAAAGAGCTAAATGTAAGGTATGAACTACTCCAATTGAAAGATAATCAAAAGCAAGTAGGCCTACACAGATTGAATTAAAAAAACTTTTCATTTTCAGATATTATAATTGCTAAGTTCATCACCTTCTTCCTACATTAATACGGTAACAGTTTTAAACATGAGCTTAAACTCATTTTTTTTACATTTTTGCACTGTTTGGAATTAGGCTATTTACTGTTAAAAGCATTGATTTTGTTATCCTTATTTATCACCACTATTTACATGTGCAGCTAATAATTATTTATTCTTTATTCATTGAGCAGGTTGTTAAAACTTTGAAGTTCTTGTATTCATTGTCATTATTATCACACGTTTGCAAAATTGTCTGCTCTCTCCCTTACATGAGAAAAAAGGACTAGCCAATCTCAATCAAAGCTCCATGTATGAAAACGATGTTGTGTATCGGTACACAAAAGACAAATTTATTGATATACGTTATTTTGACTCTGAATTTGAATTAGATCTACACAACACCAGTAGGAAAGGTTAGGCTCTCATGCAAGCAATTTGACCAACTGACAGTTCAAAGCTGATCAGTTTTAGGCCTTCATTTTACAAAATTGTTTAGTCACAGAAAAAAATTTTTAAATGCAAAGGTTTCTTAATCGGCAATATTATTGTCTTAGGCATTTTTGACTGGTAAATTTCTTAAATTTAACCAACAAAATAAAAATTTAAAAACAAAAAAAAAAGATTTTGAAGATTAAAAAAAAAAAAAAATGTGGGGAAAAAATTAAATGTTTCAAAATTGAAAAGAGAATCCTGACTGTTTTCCCTTGTTCTCGAAGGTAGTATAGTTGAACAAGTAGCCTATTTGTGCAAATTATCTGTGGAGGATTCTTTGGACATCCTCTGCCACTGTTGAGGAGGGCTCCTCTCAGGCCATCATAGACATTATCCTCTGAAAAAAAAAAAAAAAGCAGCAGTGGATATGATCAAGTATAATTTTATCAGTTACCGACTTTAAAAACATAACTACAGATGTCTTTACATACAAGCTCTACAAACTAGAAAATAGATTAGCTCCAGCTTTGACTAAGTTTACAATTTTTTTTTTTTAATACTGTTTTAGATTTATCACCTAGATTCATATCTTGATACTGCCTTTATTGGTATCTGTTTTACTATCAATCAGCAGAACTGTTTATGTTACTGTGGATACTGTTTGGTCAAATCCATTTGCTTTGAACAGGTGTGGGTTCGACCATGTGAAATGAACAAATTACGATAGTATTTTCATCTACCGTGTATTAGTAAAATTTCATACTTGTTTCAATAAAAATATGTGTTGAGTCAAATATGAATCTTTAATACCAATACACTGTCAATTAAAGTGTCACACATCACTTCATGAACTGGGCATTCATTAATTTAAAGGCCTGACCCCCCTTCAAAAAATTATAGATTTAGGGGCCTAAATTTGCACATTCAAAATGCCTGTCATTTTTCGACTGTAAAATTTCATCGCATCAAACATTTTTAGGTGTAAAAAATAAATTACTCAAGATAAGTTTTAACTCATTCAGGACGTGGGCTAATTCCACCTCCAGACATAACGAGTTTCCACTTTTGGACGCACTGAAAAAATAGGCTGCCTAAAAGTTGCGGGTGGGGGTCACTAAAAATGTTCTAACTTTGGCTGTATTGCAAACACAGAGTTGGGACAGGTACCAATAGAAAGGAAATAAAATTATCTTTCTGAATATGTGTACTTTGATGGCATTTGCATTGTTTCTTTTGTAATCTCATCCACTGAAATTACGTGGTAAAAAAAAATGTTTTTTTAATTGGTCAAATTTTACTCTTACCGTGATCAAAACATAAACAAGGAAGGCCTCAGCTGAGTCAGAATGTTCATCAAGTAAAAATATATCCAATTCTGATAAAATCACCACCTTTTTCTTGTCTCTATGTTCAAAATTGTATTTTTTATGAATTTTCAAAGATTACACTATATGAAGCTAAAAAACACACAATATTTATGAAAACGGGAATGAAAAAACTGCAGGCCTACTATTTACACCTGTTTACAGTTTGTGGATAAATTGAATTTACTTATCATATGATATTTATCAGAGCAGAACTAATACCTAATCTGATTCTGAATTATTTGACCTATCTGATTCATTGAAGCTATTCCTCATCTTCATCAATAGCATAGTCGTCACTTTCGGCTAACTGATCGATCCCTTTGTCGGTTCGGAACCATTTAGGTAGCCTAATAGTATACTTATCTCTTGAAAAACTAGCATAGCAAGTTTTAAAACGATTATAATTTAGAGTTTTTTTAAATATTTGAACAAGATTTACAATTTTTTTTATAGGCCTAATTCAAAGTTAGTGAACTGAAAGAAAGAACGAATCTCGATCTCTAGATCTAGATCTACAAGAACAAACAATGCGCGCTTTGTGTAGAATTTCGATACAAAGTAAGGAAGAAAACTACGAAACGGAAGTGAAAAATGATAAACATTGCAGTAAAACTTGGTTCAGATTGACAAATGATGGATTGGATTAGTATATGTCGCTTAAAATCAAGAATAGCGGAGCAACGGAGCGTCCGTTACTGCGACCTGTTGTTGGACCAGGAAGCAACGGACGCTCCGTCGCTGCGACCAGATTTGACCCACCTTATCAACGGAAGCTCCGTTGGTGCGACCTTTTTGAGTTAAAGCACTAAATTCTCGTTACAAAAAACAAAAAAATGTAACATTTAAATGATATTCTTAAGGCCTATGCAGTTTAAATTAAAAAAATATATCGCTTGTCAAACCAGATCTACCGCCTTTGGTAATTGGTGTTAGCAAAGGTAAAGAGTAAAAAAAAAAAATGGAAACATGGCGAATTGGGGCAAAAATTAGAACAAAATTGAAACAAAAATTGAATTAAAAAAAAAACCATTATGGCACGTCATGAAAATAATAATATTTGTACTCACCGATTAGCTGTTTCATTTCCATCGCTAGTAGAAATGGCTGAAACATTAACAACTTTGACGGCCTAGATCTACCCGAGCCAAACCTCTCTCTCTCAATCCAGCTCTGCAGTTTACAAGAGCAGGCGGGCAGGTGGAATCGGAAAGGCTTTGTTTAAGTGGAATAGGCTTTTTTGGGGGGCCGCGGGTTGGTTGTATACAGCGAATTTTCATGAAATTTGAATATGTCGTAAATGAATGATTGTTCTTTCCAACGAAATTTAGATGGCTTTTTGTAGGTTGATAAACAAAGATTTTACAACCTTAGAAAGTTTTCTTTTAAACGATTGGGTGTCAAGACCATTTTTATGCGAAACTTAAGCTAAGCCTTTTTTCTGTTTAGACCAACCAAGAACATTGTAGTATTTGCCATACGGTAAACTAGCGACATTGTTGAAAATGACAACCTCTTCAAAACAGCGAGCGTGCTGTTTTTATTCGACACTCTTCACCTCACACTAGTTAGATTAACACTCTCATTCTTAATGCTAAAATGACTTCAACCTTAACATTTTTTACACCAAATTGAACATGGAAAGCTCTTCTTTTGTTTGATACCAATTATAAAGGCCATACTAAATTTCAACATTGGGCTTTTTTGTGACAAAAGTCCAGCAAATTAGGTGTTCTCCAATACCACTAGCGGCTGTGCAGCAGGTTAGGGTTAGTAGAAGTAGTAATGATGGGGCAATAACACTTGCATTAGAAGGAAGTGCTTCATGGATGGTAATCTTGAATTTTCCTACAGTACAAAAACTGAGACAGATAAAAACAGGATAAAAAAATGCATATTATTAAAGTTGATTTTTGTATATTTAAAGAATTCCGTAAGATTGTGATACATTTTTTCCCGCTTACTTTTGGCAGCTTCAAGCAGGTTTTAAAGGTTCATTCAACCATACCTCCTTATAAAACCTAATCATCATTTGGTCCTTAGTTTTTAAAACTTTGAACTTCATTACAACAGACACATCAATTTTCATTAAAAAAAAACAACAAAAAACTAATGCTCTTAATGCTAAAAGTGTAACTTGTAACTGAAAATCTCTGGCTGTCTCATAATTTTTGTAGTGCAGGAACATGCTATCCAAGCTCTTCGTGAAGCATTATACACAAAATAAAAATGGTCAAATTTGTCAGAGACAAAACTTTTTGATAACTCTTCTCATGATTTTACCTCATCAAACAGCTGAAGCATGATGGTAAGAACATCAGGATGAGCCTTATCAACTTCATCAAACAAGACAACAGCATTGGGACATTTTGTCAAAGCTTTGGTCAATTGTCCTCCTTCATCATGCCCTACATACCCTGGTGGGGAGCCAATAAACTTGGCAACCTGAAATTCAGATGGTAACAGTGAGAAAGAAAAAAGAATATGAGCCACCTTGCTTGCTCTGCGTGCCATTTAAAATGTCAGGATGTGTTCATGATATTTATTTGGAAGTTATTATAGAGGCGGAATCCATCTAAACAATACAAGGAGTTCTTTCATAGGTGGAAGGTTTTTATCTACCTCGATTATATACCCTGTATAGCTTTCCACCTAAATAATATAGGGTTGGGAGGGTTGTATTATTTGGGTGGATAGATGTTCCACCTCAATAATACACGGGATGGGGTATTTGTTATTTAGGTGGAAAGTTCTTTTTTTTTTTACTTCGCTGACCGGGTCATTATCCGGGTATCATTTAAAAAAAAAACCATGTCATTACCCATGAAGCGTATCATTGACATATCGCTCAATTGAATCTGTACTTAGATCTAATCAAACCATTACTTGTTATTCTGAATAGGCCTAGATATAAGTGAAAATAGTACAATCTAGATAGATCGAGTGGAATGTTGAATCTTGCTGTTGGAACTGTTTTTGTCCTGCCGAGAATTTAACAAGCGAAACAAGACACAATCTACCACTAGAGCTAGTACTACACAGGAAAGCAATATTTTTTAATTAACAATTTGCTTGAGGGTCAAATAATGAGAGTGAGAGACATTTGCACACAGTTAGTGTTACTATATGATAGACCTAGATTAGTTGTTTCATTATGGAGATAAACATGCCACCTGATACAGGACTAGAGCCTACAGGAAAGGGATGTAACACTGGTATGGAAAACTTTCCACCTAAATAAAACAGGGCAAAGGGCTGCGTATTATTTGGGTGGAAAACCTTCCACCTAAATAATGCAGGGCATAGGGATTTGTATTATTTGGGTTGATTCGACCTCAATAATAGCTGCCTATTTATTTTACAATTTATACAGCTCTTGATTCAACCATCTTAGGGAAAGGTGGAGATAAGCAAAGCTGACCATCCCCACATCAGACATGGGTAGCCTGCCTCTTGCAACTTGATAACTTTACTTTCCATTTGATTCATTTTGACCTGCACAATAAAGCCAAGAGCATGGGCATATCAATTCATTTTATATTTACGGAACTGACTAACCAATCATTGACCCAAAGAGAGAGAAAAAAAGAAAGCGAGGAAACAAAGTTTACATGTTTGCGATGAGAAATCACCAAGTACGCAAACAGATTAAGGTAAAGGATCAGTAGCCTCTGATGCATGTGCTGGTAAAAGCTAATTTGAAATTGGCAATGACTTAAAAATCAATCATGAGCCACAGCTAAACTTGAATTTGCTGACTGCTGCTTACATTTTAATTTTTAGATATTAAAAAAAAAAAACACTTTTTAAAAAAGTACTTATTGGTTTTCACCAGTGGGACATATTCTTCGTTATTAGTTAAATAGAACTAAAAACAAAAGCTCCTTGTCATTTGCAAAAAAGCATCTAAGATGCATACAATTACAGATTTTCTTTTTTCTGCAGAACAATGAACTTATCATGGATTTGCAAGCAGTAAAATTAAAATTAATTTACAAAAAAAATATCAAACATAATGCTTTTAACAACACAGTATCTAGCAAAATCCAAGCATAGTCATTTTCAATTAAACACAGGTTATTATCACAGTCCGTAGTTAAAAAAGATGAGTGTTTAAAGGCAGTTTTCCTTTGCCCACCTCATGTTTCTCTTGGTATTCTGACATGTCAATCCTAATAAAGCCCTGTACATAGAAAAAAGAAAATGGGATCAGCAAAAAAAAACCAACAACAATAATCATAATAATAATATAATAGCAACAGAACTATTTTCTGTTTTTGATACATGTATACATAGGGGTTAAAAAATTTGAAATCACTGAATTTAAATCTTCTTTTTTCAAAATAGCTTCAGCTCCTCAATTTTTATAATCATTTTCTTTTCAAACAAAGTTCCATAGGTAATTTGATTAACTTTAAGGCATTTAATAATTTATCTACATATTGGTGCTTTATACAAAGAACCAATCAAAACTTGGGGGAACTACTTTTGTGATTGTCTCCTCTAAAATAAAAAGTACAGGTTTTTTTACTCTAACACAATTTCCCCTAATTTTTCCTTTCTTAATTTCATAATTTAAGTTCAGTGTCACATATGAACAAAATTCAAATTTTGAAACCCATCCAAATGGATATGCAACATGGGAGAATAAAAATACTCTACTTATGTGTGGTGGCCTGCGAAAACCCGTCACATGTGCCTGTACAAAAATTTTGAGATTTTGGTATTTTCAGTTCGCTGAAATGTTAAATGCACTTTAAATTTTGTTGCTATCTTTCTAGACGCTGAGATATGGTAGTTTAAAGGGACAAAACGTGATAAAATAGAAACAGAAAATCGAGTTTAAAGTTGATACAAGTATTTTCTCATTCTTTTTCATGTATACAGGCAGTTTTCCTACTTTAAATTACATAGAATCAAAGATAAATTATGCTGGGAAGTAGAAGCAACAAAAAAAGCATGTTTTCAATGATTTTCCTTCACACTTGCTTAAAATCTAGATGGATCCTGCGATTAGATCAATATTCTAGATATATATATGGCAGAAAACAGACAAGGCCATGAAAACTCATTTTCTGGGCTTGCATTAAGATATTTTGTAAAATACCCCATATTTTGCCGTTGAGTTTGTTTTATTCGAAGGATGTGCTATTCTGGAAGCTGTGTTACCAAGGATTCACAATAAATTAATGTTTTAGTGATTTTATGCGTTAGAAAAGTTGTGAGGGTGCAGAAATCGAGACAGGAAGCATCTACTTAGATTTAGGAGTGGACTTTGCCAAGGTAAGACAGAAATAAATCTTAACATTTTTTTTTCAAAGTTAAAGTTTTTTTTTTCATTCAAAGTTCAAATTTTGTAAAGATTCACTGATTGTTTTTTAAAAAAAAATCTTTAATGTTGTTTAATTGCCGAAAAAAAAAAGGTGATGCCATGACCTAGTTCTGTTGTGAAAACCGGTGTATTTTTCAATAAATTCAAACCTTAAAATTGGGTCAGGAATAAACGATTGAAAAATTAGTATGTCATAAGTATACAGAAGTGCTCAAACAATGTGTTTTCAGACTTTCAAACTGCAGGCATTCATTTATTGTGAACATATGCTTTCTAGTCGCACGAATTTGGCCTGCGCATATTAGATATACTAGTCCCTCTTTTTTTTCTGTGTTAGTCCGAAGAACAATTTACTGGTTAAAATTTAATTGTTATTTACTTCTGCTACTAAGGAAACATTTGTTTTTCATCCATTAAGGCTTTTACTGTCAATTGTAAACAAGAAATTGTTTTCTGTTGTATACGCGTTAATTTCTACATGCTCTAAGATGGAAAAAAAATGGCCACCTTAAAGGAAAGAAAGAGTGAAAGTTGCCATCGACTCTTTTTCGTACAGGCCCAGATAGACCACGATTTTTGTGCAATGTTCTCTCCCCAAATTCCAGGAAAAATGTTTTAAATGCTAAAATATACCATTTTTACTTCAAAGTAGTTTTGGGTCGTGATTATAATTTAGGGGGTGTAGATCTAGGCCTAATAGCAATATTCCGTAGGCTAGATTTAGATCTAATCTAGGTAGACTGATTCAGAAAAATTCCTTGTATAATTTTGTTCTATTATAAAAGTAGATTTAACGCCTACTTGCATAGTTTTGTTCTATTATAAAAGTAGATTTAAAGCCTACTATAAGTTAATGTTTCATAAAAGAAAAAAAAAAGATGATACTGGCCTCCTTTGTCCATAAGAAATATGATGGATCAATTGGCGATAACTCGATGTTGACTGGAACCGCCCCAAGGACTACGAGAACAAGGACACCGAATGTGGGTTTGGAAATGGACTATACATGTATATGCAATAGGAGGTTTGCAACCGAAAGAGGAATGAAAATTCACAGGACTAAGATGGGATGTATCAGTATGTCGTCTCAACAGCAGCGCACTGCTGTAGCAGATAAGACATGGAAAACCAAAGCCAGGTTCAAAACCACAGTGCAAAGAACTGAGACACCCCAGCAGCGACAAACGTCAAAAGATCAGTTTCCCACCAGCAAGTTCAGGAAAGCAATGTACTGAGACACTCCAGCAGCAAAAAACATCAAAAGATCAATTTCCCACCAGCAAGTTCAGGAAAGCAATGGGGAAGACCTGGACAGCAAAATAGTCCTCAAGATTGACTTGCTACTTGGGAAAAGCACCCTGGAGCACAAGCTTGCCACTTTCGGTGATATCATCTATCAAACCTGTCTGGACACATTTGGAGCGAAACAACAACAAACTAAATGCTCACCACAGAGAAGCAGGAGGCAGTTAGAAATGGACACCTTGCATAAGCAAAAGAGGAAACTGAAGAAACAGATTGATTGATTGATTATTGGTATACCCAGTCCACCATTAAGCGGTGATCTCAGGGTTTCTATTCACTCAGTCTCTCTCGT
>BLXT01001714.1:493233-503938 GCA_019648995.1 Plakobranchus ocellatus
AAAAAATTAAATAAATAAATAAATAAAAAAATTAACATTTTGGAAAATTTCATTTACTTAACTTAAGCTTTTTAGGTTTCCACCAGAATCAAATGAGCAAAGCACTATTATGAAAATAAAGATGCAAAACAACTAGATGATTTCAAGCCAGTTTGCTTTTTTTACCTCTTTTTTATCTTTGTGAAGATAATTTGACACCTGCTTGGCCAGCTCAGTTTTTCCTATAACATAATTAAGAGAAATACAAAAAATGTTATCAGTAGCTATGAAACAGCAAAATGTTTTCCAGCACACATTGTGTGTGTAGTTTTTTTACATAATAATCATGCAAAGGTACAATGTTGTTTTCATCTTGGTTGATGCCTAACAAAAGAGCACACCAGGTACTACGCAAAACTAAGCTTTTGTGTGGGCTTTAATGTACTCTACTCATAAATTTTCCTTGTACAGTGCACACTTGATAATTCGACATCAAAGGGACCTGGCCACACATGTCGAATTGTGAAAAAAAAATGCTATAGAGCTAAAAAACAAAGTTGGGGGTGGGGGTGGTGGTCTTTTGCCTTAGTATTGATTATTAAATATAAAAGCACTAACACCGTCTTCTACCTTGCCGCCAGTTTTGCACACATGCACATGAGTGGTATCTAGTTGGAAATGCTTGCCACTGCCATCCACGAATATCTCGGTGTTAAGTCTAGGCCAGCCGAATGTCACATCTTTTTTTGCTCTCCTGCGCACACCCTACCTCCCAATCCCAAATCTCATCGGTGCCGCAATGTGCATCACAATGAAAAGTCTGCTTTATCTGCAAATTACTTTTGCTCCAAGAGGCAGCCAGACAAAAGTATTTTGGTTTGGTTTGATTTGAAAACTGGATGGGAACTGTCAAATTAAGAGAAATGAGCCAAGCGGCATGTCGATTTGGGCAAAGTTTTGTTAGTCAAGATTAAGAGAGGGAATTATTTGTGATTTTCAAGTGCGTCGAATTAAGGAAAATGCCGAATTGTGAGATGTTGAATAAAGTGGAGTGCACTGCATCTACAATTAAAATATTGTACCTGTACTTACCAATTCCAGAGGATCCCAAGAAGAGAAACACCAGTGGATGATCTTCATCATACCATCCGTTTTCCTTTCGCCTGACAGCTGTTTAAATAGGCAAACATAACATAATTTAAATAAAGATAATTTCATAATTTTTAAATAATATCTTAATAAAATTATGGAAAAAATTAAGTGCCCAAATATGAAAATGGACAGAAGCCTAGCACTTGTCTTTAATAGACTACAATAGCTCATATTTCAGTTCTTCACTTCTGTACATACGTTTTGTAAAAATGTTATTCTTTAATGAAATGGACACAGAGAACAATTTGAAATTATGTAATACACTATGTTTTTAACTTGCATCTGAGCTAACTGAAACCAATCAACTTTAAAAGCCCATCTGAAATTAAAAAAAAAAAAACGTTTCAAATCATTTTGCCTAAAATGATTTACGCATGCTCGGAAACTAAAACGTCAGCAATTATTGGGACATTTTCCTTTTCCATTCTGAGTAACTTTTGCATGATCTAAGTGGCAAGTACTACCTGCTGCGACTGTGTTAATTGCTGACTCCTGGCCAATAATTCTTTCCTTTAATCTCAACTCCAATGGAAACTTTCTCCTCTCCTCTGCTTCTAAAGCATTCTTCCTCTCCATGAACTAGTTAGACAGACATTGAAAAAGATATTTAAAAATTACTCCAAAAAAAAAAAGGGTAGTGATGAGAAAGCATTTTACTGTAGCAATAAATCATTTCATAATTTCAATGCTTTCTAGAAACAACGTCGATGTATCTTGAAAACGAAAACATGGTAATGCTTTTATATGAATTAAAAAAAAAAAGAGAGATTCCATGCACCACTTAACTGATCGACAAACCTGCTATAATGTTTTCTTTTTGAACTGGTTAAAATATTATCATTCAATATTGAACACACAGCACTGTGCTAATTCTAGCAACGATTGCTTTGTTCTGCTTACACCCCAGTGATACTGAAGTAGAATAAAATGAATATGAAGTTTATCACATTACCCATGGGCTACTCATTGATATGAGGATTTTTGGCCTCACTGGGCTAGGCCCTGCTGTTAAGTTCAAACCTGTGGCAGAAGTTGGCGCAGATTTCAAGACAAGTTGTACACCACTGCACCATGTATGCCCTAGCATATCCAGTAATATGTCATGAGACTAGTTTTAATAAAGCCTGATATCTCAATTTAGAGTTGTGAAAGAAAAGGGTATCTAGAAAAATACTGATTTTTTATGTATATTAAAAAAAAAAAAAAAAAAAGATGACCTTTGACTTTGAGTGTCTTAGCTTGGTACCACAAATGCTTGCCTGAAAGCGATGGAAAACCCGACGGTCGCCTCTCGCCATGTTTCTTACTTCTTTGACCTTTAATTTTGTATCAATAAAAATTTTTAAACTAAATAAAGTTTATATCACTGTGTTCATTATTCTTTTTTCTTTTCTTTTATATAGTTTTGAAAACAATTTTACGATTTGAGGTTAAAATTTGAGAGGGAAGTTGGTGTAGTAACAGCTACGTCCGTTGCAATGCACCGTGAAAATTAGACCTACTTTTCTAAGGAGCTCTCTTTAAACTTAGTTCTTTTGATCAGGAAAAGTCGCACAAAGTACTAACTTAGCTCTTCAGAAAGACAAGATTTTGTGCTTTATTTTGATCCTAGGTGGAGCAGAATTCATTGATGTTTAAGTTTATTGAGAGCGAGAAGAAAGAAAAATCTTGAGCGCAAACCTGAAAATCGAGAAAAAATATTCTTCGCCGGGTATCAATTGAAAGAGCACTCTATTTCCTATAGTTTTCAACACGATATCTTATATCCTGACCTCTGGCTTTTAAGTTAAATGAGAGGCCCATCTGTCAATACGCCTGTGGAACGCTCGATCTTTAGATCTCGATCTAGATCTAAATATTGGAGTGGACCATGCAAATACCCAACTCCTAATAATGTCTGAATCAGAGAAAAATCCCAGTCAGAGGCCATCTACACCAATTCTTGATGAAATGAGTAAATATTTGATTGTTTTATATCCATTCAACAAATAAGAATTTTACTTTAACTTTAAATTAATATTTTAAATTTGGACGCTTTTTTTTGACTGTGATTTGAGAAGTATCGAAATGTACCACGTTTGAGATACCAAAAACCAAAAATACTAATGTAGCAAATATTTTGGAAAGAACAAACTTTGCTCCGTTTGCTGGAATAAGCATGAAAAACCATATTCTTGTGAACTACCAGTTAGATCTAGATTTGTGTTGCTATAATTGTGAATACACCGGCTGCCTTCAATTTTGAATCAACAGATAATAAAGAAAAAAAAATAAAGAAATCGTCACAAAAATAAAGAATCAGGTTGGGAATGTGGTGGGTAGATAAACAGTGATAGGCAAGTCCAGTCAGAATAGAGTAAAGAGGAAAGAAGTATTTAGGTTTGCTATATGCGTGGCATCAATTACACCTTTATTTCCCCTTATACTGTTTCTCTTATTAACAAATAATGCGCATCCTAACATCATGAATCATTTGTATAAACTCACCTACTACAAGGGATGTCCGAAAAGAAACAGGAAAAGGGGCATAATTCAAAGAGTTTTGATCAGATAAATTTGAAACTCACACAGATTGAAGTTTACTCTTCCACTACTTCTCAACGTAATCCCCCGTGGAGATCGATGCATTTTTGTCAGCGCGACATTAGCGAATTGATACCCACTCGAAAGAAATCAACGTCAAGATTATCAAACCAATTCCTCAATTTTGCCACAGGGTCAGTGTATCAATGCTGCCCGATACTGCGGCACTCTTGACCGCCTTAAAGAAGCAATTCGTCGGAAAAGACCTGGGCTCTTGAGAAGGGGTGTTGTGCTTCAGCACGATAATGCGACCCATCATTCAGCAAACCTTACACAGCAATGGCTGCAGCACTACGGTTGGGAAATTCTTCCTCATCCTGCCCACAGTCCAGACCTGGCACCCTCTGACTTTCATTTGTTTGGACCCTTGAAGCGCCATTTAGAAGGCATGGCTTTCGTGACAGAAGATGACCTCATCAGTGAATTGAGGAATTGGTTTGATAATCTTGACGTTGATTTCTTTCGAGTGGGTATCAATTCGCTGCTGTCGCACTGGCAAAAATGCATCGATCTCCACGGGGATTATGTTGAAAAATAGTGGAAGAGTGAACTTCAATCTGTGTGAGTTTCAAATTTATCTGATCAAAACTCTTTGAGTTATGCCCCTTTTCCTGTTTCTTTTCGGACATCCCTCCTACTAGCAGTAGGCCCATTTATTTTTTGTTGATTCTTCCTTCTACTCTAGGCTTGAACCAGAGTGCTCATATTTGATGACCATTTTCTGAAGACTGGAAAGAGTAGGAGATCCACACTTCTTATTTTAACTGGCCCTACCCAGAGAGCTTTACTTCAGCTCTTCTTCCTCAAAGAGGACAGTGCTTCATCATGGAACATGGTAAGTGACTAAAGTTTTAAGTACTAGCTTTAATTTTACTTGCAATGGTTGGTTAAAAAATAAGTAATGAAAAACAAACACAAAAAAAGTAACAATTTTGAAGCTGCGGTCTATGTTTTCCAGCAACAATTTCATTAAAGTGAAGGATGAAGAACAAACAGGCAATGTTCATCCGACATTATAAGGCTTGCTTCTAGTGATGTGTATGAAATACATACGATTTTATTTTAATTTAGTTTTTTCTAAAAAATGATGCTTATTCGTTTAATTGTTCACTTTTTATATTTTCAGGTGTCACGCAGGCCTACTGGTATTTATTTTTGTTGTTGTTGTTGCTATTAATTCATGTTCAACCCACTTTGCCTCCATCATCCTATAATTTCTTGGTTCTATACATTTTGTTAAAGGTCCTAAGCTGGTTTCAGAAGCTTATTTCCTAAGCAAAATTAACAAGGGGACGTATTGAGTCTCTTGTGAAGGAAGCAAAGACCACAAAATGGGAGAGAGCTAGCCTTGACATGCTGGTGGTACATATGAAGACAGGTCGTGATGCTCTGCCTGCATCACTGGAGATAATCTATTACAAGGGAGTCATTTGTGATGAACCATTTCATGTTAAATATCTAAACAATACTTTTGTCCGCAACAGAAACTTCCCATAACAGTGTCTTCCTCAAGCTTTTGTATACAAATAATTTCTTCATGTCTATTTTCCTGACTCCTAGTATTCAGGAAGCCTGATACCTTCTAAAGTGTCTGTTGTTTTAAAGAAAATAGAGTACTTAATATTTTAGAATAGGCTATTTATCAAAAGTTATAATACTTTACTGTGTGCATATGTTATGATAATTTAATGATTTTTAGCCAGTACTTATGCTCTTTTTCATCTTTTTTGGGAACGTTTTCCTCTATGACTTCATTAAGTGAATTTTTCATTTCTGACCATAATTCTTCTACTTCAAGAGATATTTTTTAGAGTTTCATATTTGTTATGCACAGTTACAGCAATTTTGTCTTTTAGTTTTTCATCACATTTTAGTACGTCCATTTGGAATTTAGGATTAGCATTTGCCTTTCTTAACTTCTTAAGTATTATTTGAAATTTACACATTACTGGAATATGATCTGAATCACAGTCAGCTCCCGGCAGTGACTTCAATGTTTTGACAGCGTTTCGGAATCTTTTTTTTTCGCCTAGGGTGGTTTTGATACCAAGTATTTGTGATGGTAAAATCGTTGACTTGGCACCATTCAATTAGCATACTTCCTTTGCACATTTACAGTCCATATGCTACTGAGCCCAACAACATCTTTTACTCTTTCATCCCCAATTTTTGCATTGAAATCTTCCATTACTATAATGATGTCCTGGGATTTTAGATAGCCTTTTGATTTTTCTACTTCTTCATAAAACTTTTCTACTTCTACATCTTCACTGTCAGATGTTGGTGCATATACTTGAATAATTCCTAGATTTAATGGTTTAGCTATCAATTTAGCTACAACTACTCTATCTGAAATTGGACACCAACTCCCCAGACTTTTTGCCATTGTTACATTGAATAAGATACCAACGGCTCTTTCATGTGGTGTAAGTTACTTGATAACATCAGATGGCAGATGCGCAAGTGAAATAAGTAAAAGAACAGCCATGGCTAAAGATACATTCCAAAAAATGAAACCGATACTGGCAAATAGAAACATAAGTATGACAACCAAAATAAGTGTAATTAAAACATATGTATGGTCAGTACTTTTGTATGGTAGTGAGTGTTGGACAATAAACAAAGAAATAGAAAAAAAACTAGAAGCAGTAGAGATGTGGTTTATCAGAAGAATGAGGATATCATGGACAGAAAAAAAGTCAAATGAATTGGTTCTGAAAGAGGCTAATCTTGAGCGATCGCTAATTAACACCATTAGACAGTGGCAACTATAGTTTTTGGGCCATATTTGCGGACAAAAGGAAACACTTAGAAAACTTAGCAATCACTGGAAAGATTGAAGGCAAACGCAGTAGAGGTAGACAGAGAATAACTTTTATCGAAAATCTTAAGTCATGGGCAATAGGCAAGGGTAGCAATAACAACTTTATAAGGTTAACTGAGAATAGGTATGAGTGGAGGAACATGATCGCCAATGTCTGTTCCAGACAAGGTACCTGATGAGCCAGTACTTGGAAAAATTCAATGTTTTTATTGAATTCATGAAAATTAATGTACACACTGAAGATGTGACATAACCAATTTGTGAAATTTTTCGTGTAAATTATTGCACTTTGCATGTTTTAAGTTGCTTTAGAAGGCATAATAATGATTGTCTTTTCAAAATGACTTGAAATTCAGATTCTGCACAAAAAATTACATAAAGGGTGTAAATTTCGTATCTATAGCATTAAATCTCACTATTTTATACAAAAAAAAAAAACTTCAAAATGTACTCGCAAATCTTACTTTTTCTTCCGATGCGTAAATTATGTTGATCATGCATTTTCTTAATACAAAAAAATATCTTTGTTTGCACTTTAAGGCTTTGAAAAAAATTGACTGTTAAGCTTGTAATACTGGCTGTGTGATCAAGCTCAATCACTTGTTTAGGCTCATTTTTTTTTTTTTTTTTTTTGCACATGGTTCTAAAAATGCATGTTCGTCATTTTTTTCACAATTATTTTGTGCATTTTTCCCATTTTTATCGTTTTATTACTTTTTACACAGAATGTTTTGACAGCTCTTAATTTTTTAAAGTTGTTTAATAGTAAAGAGGACTGTTTGAAAAAGCTGTTATTTAATGTGTAAGGTAATTATTCTTAAAATTATTACCTTGTAATAGTGCTTCAGAATCCAATCAACCAATTTATGCTCTTGTGCCATGCATTTTTTCCAATTTAAAAATCTGGTAACTTGTCCATTTATTGATGGATTTCCTTTCTTTTTTTTTTTGTGATCTTCATAGTTTTTGAACATCTTTGCAGCAAACATAATTAAAAATCTCTAAAAATAAAATCATTTAAAAATTTTTGTTTATGATACCTACTCTTACAATTACATTGCTGATTCAGCCTTCATTTTGCGGTATGAGGTTAGTATAGAGTGGCAGTTCTGTAATACATGCTTGGAAGTTACTACCCCTGATGTACATTGACATGAATCTGTTTTGCTGATTCGTAACTTCTTATCTACAGTCGACACTGCTTAAGTCGATGTTCATTCAAGTCGACCTTTTGTCTTGGAACCACCCTCGTAGAAGACTTATTATGAAGGGCCACCGCATAACTCGATATTTATCTAAGTCGATCTTTTACTCGAAGCCGCTCATCAAAGAACGCTTTTTCTCCAATGTGCGTAATGTCCCTTTACTTTACAATACATTTTCCATCTCTTTATTACAGTCACAGGGCGGGGCCACAGCGGGAAGTTTTATTTGTGTGTGTGTTTAAAAATAAGGGGTAAGAAGAGGGAGGGTGTTGCGCATCACAGGCCAACTGTCTAGCCTGGAGGTAGGCCTTGTTCTAGATCTATTCACACTTATTACATCAGCAGCGACCCTTGTTTTGCCCTTGGCCACGTTGGCTGGCTTTGTCTAAAATTCAAAGTGTTTCTGTCTTCTCTCTCTTTCTTTCCCGCTGGCACTGGGGCAGTGCGACTGTGACGATCAAACATGCCGATCATTTCCGAACAATGTATGTGTGCGTGTGTGTGTGTGTTGCGGAGGGAGGCAGTGGCCAGCTGGTTTTGTTGGAAGGTGCGTGTCGTACTTGTTGAACAATTGACTTGTCTGTCTAGGTCTAGTCAATGTTAGTCTCATGTAATTTCCCCTTTACTCCTCCCAAAACCATTATACCTCCTCCACTTTTCCTCAATTGAAGAACAAAGGCCTTAGGGCCTAAAAAAATTCCACTGTACCCACACAATATCTGTACTGATCTAAATCGTAGATATCCATCTACGTACAATCTACAAACATGTACACTCCCAGCCTCATTCGATCTTGGACTAGATGAAAATGCTAACAGAAGGTCATCACTTGGGCTAATATACACCATATTGAGTATAGATCTACATCGGAAACTTAGAGCATGGTGACCTGAGTAGACTTTGCCACTAACAAGCAAAATCGAACTTATTTACAAAGTGAAAAAAGTACAGTAGCAAACAAAAAAATAAAATGAATAAAACAAAAACAAACAACTAAAAAGTCGACGACAACAATAAAAAAAATCAGAAGGGTGTTTCAACAAATTTGGTGTACTTATGAATACTGTTTAGACACCAATGAAGAAGATGCATTTCCAGACATTTGGGCACCATGATGTTAAGCAAGACCAATCACAACATGATGATATTGAGAAGCTCAGTTAGTTTAGTTTACAGTCAGAGCCTCAAACGTCTATTTAATAGTTTAGTAATGAATATAAAAATAAATGAACCTGTGAGCGATTTTGGTAAAGGAAACTGGGGTTCTGCAAATACCCCTCCCCCCTCAAAAAAAAAGAAAGAATAAAATATATGTATGTATGTATTTATGTTTAGAAATAAATATATATGGAAAAAGAGAGAGAGGGTGTGTGTGTGTGTGTGCTGATACTTCAATCCAGGGAGATAACTAAAAAAATTACGTAAGTTTATCTTTTTAATTATGTTCCCTGGACATCGACTTAAGCAGTGTTGACTGTATGTTTTGGTTCATTTTAAATTTTTATTGTGGCCATTTCCCAGCCATAACAATACAGTAGAGCACACCTACAACGGGACCTTGCATGCAACGGGACCTTGACACAAGCCCGTTATTTTCCCTTATATATCCTTTATATTTTATTTTCGCTAGAATGGCATCTACTAGATCTACATGATAAGCTTGCCTACAGCGGGACCCAGCTTCATACAAAGGCCTAAGCCTAGGCCTACAAACAGATTCGTGAAAAGGACTATAGCTCCGCGATGAATCTAAATTAACATCGATAGTGATACAAAGGAGATAAAGCCATGGTCTGTTTCGGTACTTTCATTCAAAATATTAGCCAATGAACACCTTGCGCATCGGGGGGTGAAAGAGAATGATGCAACGCCGGCGACTTGGATTGATAAAAAAGGCATGGGACTGAGTGGTGAATGGTCCGTCAGCCGTAGGCTAGCAAGAGGCGTGTGTGACTGTGACTGTCAGACTCAGAGTGTGTGATTGGTAGTGTAAGAGACTGAGGGTGGGGCTGATGAGGAAAAGACTGGGCGTATTCAACTTTTCTAGCCCTCGGGGTGCGTCTATTTTGTTCAATACCTAGATAGATTTCAATTAGGCTTACATTTACACCGTTGTGGTTGTCACTCACTGATTCAATGAACAAAGAAAGCATCGATCTAGGTCCAGTGTTTTGCGAAGTTGCCTTTTATCTCTCACTCCAGTCTCGCTCTGATGCTCGCAGGTTGCATTAACGAATAGATCTCTAGATCTAAATTTCTAAGCCTACATTTGATTGCGGTCTTAGCCTGTGTTTATCCAGCATGGAATCAAGAATAAGGAAATTTTCTTTGGAAAGGCCAAAATCATTGAGGAGGTGGACAAGAAAGTAAAGTCAAAAGCCCAGATCTGTCGAGATTATGAGATTTCGTCAGGTCAGGAACTCTTTATACATTCTTGAAAGACAAGGATGCTATCATGTCAGCCCTCACCAAAGGCAACTTTCAACCTGATCGGAAGCGACTGAAAACAACAGGCCTCCGGAATTAGATCGCTGTTTGCATACTTGGTCTAACCAAGCATTGTAAAACACCATATTCTGGACCCATTTAAATCCATAAAGTAGCCTACTATTCCTACTAAAAACAAATTAAAATAAAAAAAACAAAATCTAAAATGGGAAGAAAAACACCACACAAAAGACATACGCACAAGAAACAAAACACCCATAAACCAATCAACCCAGAAAGACAAATCAATTCACACAATGCAATGAAAAATATAATACGATGTACGCAAGAGTCACGTTTAATAGTACTAGTAGCCGCTTATTAAAGGGGGGTAATTTTAGTAAGGTGCCGTTTTCAAGGATTATTTTCCTTTTATTTTTACAACGGGCCTTTCTTCAGTGATGATGGTGAGGAAATATGAAAAAGGAGGAAAATTTACGTAGACTATAGGTCCAGGGTGAATTTCGTCCTAGTA
>BLXT01001714.1:514947-527492 GCA_019648995.1 Plakobranchus ocellatus
TTCATTTGATTTCTTTGCTACCCATGGAGTTCTAAGCATTCTTCTTATAAACCACATTTCCGTTGCCTCAAGATTTTTCTGTGTTTGTTTTGATATTGTCCATGCTTCGCATCCATACATTAGTATAGGTTCTATGTAGCACTGAAGGGCTCTTTGTCTCGTCTGAATAGAGATACATTGATTAGTTAGGACTGCTTTCATTTTCTGAAAACTCCTTTTAGCCTGTGCGATTCTCGATGATATCTCTACCTTATTTCTACCATCACTGTAATACAGTGATATTTGGTATTAAATCGCATGGAATGAGGCGTAGATTCTGAATCTGAAGTCAGATTAAAAAAAAAAAAGCAGTATGGCTTATTTGCCGTACAGTGTTTTCTTTGGCATGGAAATGCTTGTAGGTCACAAAGACGGAGGGAATTTTTTTTTGGAGCCATACTGATACCATGGAAAACCGTACCATGGAAAGCCCTTTTTAGGATAACTATATTGTGTTGAGATAACAATCATTACAACAATGGTGGTGATGATTATGATATTGATGAAGATGATCTTCATGGAATTTTAGACAATGATGATGAAGAAGGCAGTGATGATGATGGTGATGTTCCAATGGAAGTGGGAAGATAACTGATAATAAAACGATACCGTTACCGTCAAACACATTTTATGCTAGTGATCAGTGAATGCTTTGGTCCACTGCAGATCTATAGGTAAGGTATTATCAGAAGACAAGCAACGATAGGCTCTCACACTAGACTTACCATCAACAAGACTTAACAATGACATGGAACTATATCAATCTTCAGCATGCAAATATAATGACAGGCCTAAAACCCAAATAGAGCCTTGCAAATTAGCCTGCAAAAGTCTTTGAATTTGATAATCTAGTTATACCATAATGGTAAAATAAGATAGCTAAACTGCTATTTTTGACTGTGCCATTTTTGGCTCCAGACGTAGAGGGAGAGGTTTAACTTTTCAAACAGATTTTTTAGTTACTTTCTTACAGATTGTAATTTTTATAACATTTCTCTAACAGCTTATTTGTGTGTTAAAAAAAAAAGGGTTGATTGAAGGACTATTTGAGACCTCAGTGTCTAGAACGAATTTGATAGAAAAATGTTTGAAATTTAGAAGTCAAAGTGCTGTTTTTGGCAAACTATATACTGAAAGGTTAAACACTAATTCATTAATTATTTTTTGTAATGTAAAGAGTCCCTATTTGGTTCAATAATAATACAGCTAATGATAACAATCAAGGCCCTTTCTGGTTGACAGAGGATATAGTTTGACTAATTAAAAAATGACCAATGTCTGATGACAAGAGCAACCACACTGATAAGTAACAGAACAGAAACATGTCTACATAGATCAAAATCAAGCCCAGAGATAATGGTATAAATAAATTCATATTAATATATTGTAAAGAAGACAGGGTTGATTAAATAAAATCGGAGTGGCGAGTCTATTTTTCTTGAGTAATGGACCCAAATGTGAAGAACATAAAAAGAGTAACTTTATTGATACTAATTTTTTTCAACATGAATTTTATAAAGCCTTTTATATTATAGAAAATTGAAAAATTAACACATGAAATACACTGCAGTTAAAAAAAAAAATGACAGTAACCACCCCCTCTTTCAAAAACTACCCTAAATAAAACAATTTGGCATACATGAAATTGGAATGGACCGTTGATAGGAATTCTGAAAGCCACTGAGTGATTGTGTATTACCAGCTTCAAGAAGTAGTTTTACACACTCCATATCATTGACAAGCACCGCATAGTGAAGAGGAGTGCAATTCTGAAAATTAGCCCTGTTGCTGAGACGATCTGAAAATTCCTCTTCTCTAGTCAATAAAACTGTTGAAAAAGAAAAAGAAAACACTTTTCCTTATTCCTTACTTTGTAAACATTAGCCCAAATTAGAAATTATATGAGCTTTGATGGGACTATATTTTATCCAGCTTATGAGAACTGACTCTTGTCTTTTCTTATCTAAGACAGACATAGTTTTGGGAAATATGGTGGATCTGCTAACGTGACAGGTTGTTGCACTTGGATGATTTTTTTCCTTTACAGTTGAAAATTATTTTATTATATGCTCCTATCTTTCACTATAGCAAAACCTAAATCTATCAAGTCTAGTAAAGATCACTTCATACTTTTGAATTACTTTACAAGGGCTTGGGAAATGTGTGATTGGAAAATTGAGAGACATTTTTGTAACAGGTATAAAATGAGCATAAGTTTACCAGGCAAAAATTAAGGCACTGATTGTTTGTTGTGGTATCTTCATTTTGATTTTTCTTTCAAAACTGTTTTTCAGATGAGAAAATGGAGTTTCAGCGCCAGTCATTATAATATTTTTTTGGATTGAAGTTTGGCTTTCAAGGTAATAGTCTTAAAAATAAAGCTTTTTTATTTCATTGTCTTTAAGTAGCACTGTTATAAATCCCTGATTGTTCTTGAGTGGTTCTTATGTAATAATTTGCAACACAAATGTTGCTTTTCAAATAATGTGACCATTACTTGGTTATTACATGACAAATCAGTATCGCAGGCTGTAACAAAAAACTAGACTTAGGGCTTGCTTTTGAATGCACGACAACTCGAGAATTCTAGAATGACCCAGTTAAGGGAAGTTTATTTATGCAAAGCAAATGAGAATTCATTACGTAAATGAACGTGTCTCATGTTCTAATTTTAGCCCAAAGATTTCCCTTACACCTTCTCGAAGAATGCTTTGTTTTGATTTTAGGATTATGATGTAACGATCTCGATCTATATTTTCGAACATTCTAATTTCTACGCTTGCATTGTGGGATAGATTTTAGATTTCCAGAAATTGTAGAGTTTTCGTTTGGAAAAAGTATAAATACCGGGAGAAGATTGGTGAAAGTATTACACAGAGAACGCTGAGAGTCCACAGAGATCACAGAGACTCAGCGAGATTATTGTATAGCGATTAGGCAGATTCATAGAGCTAGATCTAGTTTTTTTCTGCTGACGTCCTATGTGAATATTGCTTGATTTGATTTCCTGCTATTGAGTTAAATAACTCAGTTTTTTTAACGTTTTTCACACAATCTCCGGTGTTCTATTATTTTCAGCTAGATCTATAAAGATCTAAAGAACTCAATGTCTCACATCAGAGGTATTATCTACCTTTTATTTCTGGTGTTTGTGACACAGGCCAATTTTTTCTCTCTAAAATTTAAAAAAAAAAAAAAAAATCATCATAAAATGTAAGCTATTGGGATTTACAAAGTAGAAAATTGAATTTTCTTCAATCACTATCTCCCTTTACTTTAAGTATAAATCAGACACAGAAATTTGTAGTCATAAAAACCAACAAATAAAGTGTGCTGAGAATGCACAAGTGTTTAAAATATTTTCCTAATCTGCCAGGATGTAAATAAACACCTATTACTGATACTCCATTAAAACATTTCTTTTCACACAAGAAAATAGTTGCAGACCTGCCAACCTCAAAAATTTATTTTCAGGGACACCAAGGTCCATTTTCAGGGACACACGCGCACGCATGCGCTTAAAAAATCAGACACACAGCATTTTAGTGCTAAAACAAACAAATTAAAGTTTGAAGATTCAATGTAACCATATTATACAGCACACTATACAACAAACCTCTTAAAACATGAATAATCAAATGTAAACCATCGAATTGAAACACAATCCCTTTTGTAGGTTCAACCAATTCAGTCAAGAGATAAATCCAGAGTAAGCAACTGCAACAGCTAACTGGTTTGATGTCATAATAGCAGTTAGCAAGATACAGAATTGGTTATGTATAAGCAGCCAGCAGCGATGTTGGTGCAAGAAGAAACTGTTAGAGGCTGTTGCAATGCCTGATGTTCAGGTTGACAGGATACAAAACTCTTTGTATAGGTAGCTAGGCATTTTGAAGCCATGCTCGTGCAAGTAAAAACTGGTTTGATGCACTTGGATGGTTGAAAATGTATCCAACATTTTAAGTGTGATCATAATCCATGAGATGATCTATCCAGCAATGTGTCTCTTTTCATGTTCTCTATTGCAATCATGACTCACATCTATATATTTATGTATAAGTTCTATTCACTATGATCACTGAAGTGTTTTTTATCCTTACTATAGTATATAGACAGATTTTTGTAGTTTTTTTTTTTACAATTTTGGCCAGGCTAATCCTTCAAAACATTTTTTCAATGCTTTGGCTGTCCCTGGTGATGTATATGCTTTGTTATTTGAAAGTGTCTCTATGTAGCGCAGTGAAATATCTAATGAATTATACATCTACCTTGTTTTATATTTAGACTTATAAATGGAGACAAGACAATATTTTTTTATGCCGACAATAGATCCAGATAAAATTTTAGATAGTAAATATCAGGATTTTCTCTTAAGTAACTAAGAAGAGTAGTGAGAAGTCCAATATCAAATAAGATATCCTTTGAATAAATTTGAAAAAAATCATTGTCTGAAATTTGATGCAATAAAGGCCAATCATTGGACTGTATTTTCATCCAGGCCTAATATTTAAGAAAGAAAAAAAAAGACACCCCCCCTGTGTGTGAAAATTCGATCCTCTCTACCGTTCTAAACCTAAAGATTTTTACAAATTCTTCTAAATTTCACAGTCTATAGCTTCATTCACCATAGGGATCTATATCTTGCTTAGATGTAAATGCGTCTACTCTTTAAGCCTATCTATCACAAAAATGAAATGAAGACTAACACGGGTCTGCAGATTTGACATAAATCAAAACCTAGACCTAAAATAAGGATCAAGACTACTCACATTATCACAATTGAAAGATTTAATAGACCTTGATCTTCAAAACATATTTATCGCAGTCTAGACCTAATGCGCAGTTCTAGAAATTATACGACTTCATTGAAAAAAAGGACAAAGTATCGCGTTCAGCATTAACTTTAGACTTTTCACAGAGAAAATTCTATTGATCTAGCTCTCCTTCAGTTATGCTGTAATCGTTGATAACACTTCCCAAGCATGTGGGTGCAACTCACATAAATAATTAACGGTAATGAAAAACCAAAGCACTCCTAGTCTAAATAATAACGCTTCTTCCACATCGACGATTGGCGAAAACTGGAAGAAAGAATTATAAACAGAAAGGAGACTGGTGCATGGTGCTTTATTTTTAAAAGTTTATATCGATAAAAAGAGAGCACCATAGTGAAGCAGTATCATTATTAGGTATATCGATATAAATACTGAATACCTGGAAAACGAAAATGGAAACTAAAAGAAAAGTGAAAATGGAAACTAAAAGAAAAGTACCTTTATTTGCGGAAGAGCGGTATAAATGAGAAAAGAAAAAATCGGGATTCATTTTTTGTCCCCAAAGAAAGCTGAATTCCGGGACATTTCTATCAAATGCGGGACAGACCCTCATTTTCCGGGATTGTCCCGCAATTTGCGGGGTGGTTGGCAGGTCTGTAGTTCTAATGAAAGACTGCTCAAAAAGATACAGCCATATCATGTGTACAACGAAATCAATAAAGAAAAAATTTTACCATGTAAAGCATTTAGTTGCTTTTCTCTTGACTTAAGAGTGACAGTTGAGAACTGGTCTAGTACATTTGGATCTGCACCTGCTTCCAGCAGAATTTTGACCACTCTGATAAAAAAAAAGGCAATATTATTTGCACAAATGAACAGAAAGAAAGCAGAAAATTACTTTGCAATAACTAAGCAGACAAGGAAAAGAAACTAAAAGGAATTGTAATTTCAACAACAAAGTCAAACTATATTTTCTATCAACAAGTTGTAAATATGAATCTGACCGATTTTCATTCATAACCCATGTTGTCACATCAGCTCTGATGAGTCAGATGTTGCTAAACATAGTTTTTAGAATATTGCATTTCTAGTACTTTTTTCAGCTGAAAGTATAAAGATTGCAAGCTCCATCAAGGCCCTGAATAAACATCTTCATTTAGTTTTCAGGTCGCAAAACATATGATTAAAACTTAATTCTCACATAAAATCTGGAAAATAGGAAATTTCAATGTTTTTTTCTTAATACAAGAATTCAATGCACACCAACAGAAAAAAAGAATAATGGTCTCTAAGTCTTGTTTAAGAGATATCCATGCCGTTTGGCCCATAGTTGAAGGCCTAAAAAGAAACAAACAAAAAAAAACTCAACGTCAGATTCATTATGGACAAGCATCTACCTACTGTTCTTTGAGAACCACAACAGACTATTAGGAGCAATGTTACCAGAAGAAGCTTGTTGAGACAATGGTCATAATAGTGTTACTGAAGAATTAATAGCAGCTACAGTTGTAGTAATATGTAACACAATAAGCAGCAGTAGAAGTTGAACTTTGTACGTGTAGATGCTTTTTCATAATGATATTTTATCAAAATCCAGCTCTGCCTTTTAAATTCTTTATTGTTTTTTTCAATTTCGACCTTATTCTATTTTCTGCACTCTTTTCTTCCCTCTCTGTCCCTCTATTTTCTTAAACCCAAGCTTTAGCTCACTTGTATCTGACAATACTTTTGCCCTTTCTCTCTCTCTTTCTATAAACTGTTCCCCCTTTCCTACTTTATCTAAAGGTCTAACTCCCTTTGTCCTTTGAATCCAAACTATACCCATTCCATAAATCTTTCAATCTCCCTCTGTCTCTCTCTTTTCTTAACTGACATTATTATTATTATTAATAATTTTTGCTTCACAAGAACAGTTATTAACATATTTTTCAATTTGCTGTAATAATTTGTGAACGCAATACAGTAGACCACACCTTAACCGAAATGGCTGAACCGAAAAAATGGCTAAACCAAAGAGAAATTGAAGAGCTTGCTATTTTTCCTGTTATTCTTTCTTATTGAACATATGGTAAACCTAAAGCGTTGGCTGCCTTACTATCGCTAAAGCGAAATAAAAACTACCAGGAAAGCCCAGTCACTGTCCGACCAACACATAAAAAAAAAATCTTTTTTTTTTTTTTTTAATACACCTTGCCCTTCCCTCTTTCTCACATTACTCCATGCAAACCCAATACTGTTACTGTTAGTTACCGGTACTTCACACTACAGACAGCCCGGCCCGATGTCTGGCTAGGTCTAGGTCTCCTGCACACACCCGCCCATCCCCTCTCTTCAACCACTCAATTACACAGCGGGACCGCCAGACACTCCCTACATGTCTAGGTCCCGTCAGTGCTTAGCTAAGCAAACACTATTGCATCACAGCTGGTAATAAAGCCGTCTCCCTTGTTGAGAACTTCAGTACCAGAAAACTTAAGACGATGGTTATATTGTAAAAGAAGGGGAATTCAGGACCGGACAACTTACTTAGGCGATGATGAAATTGCCACAGCTCTATTATTCTACATCGATAATAGGTGCAAGAACCTCTTAACTGAAAAGGAAAGAGATGGAGATAGAGAGAAGGATAAAAAAGAGAGAAAGATTTGTGGACAGGCGTGTTCATTCACATTGTGATGTGACGATGGGTGGGATTGGTTTATCTTAATATTTCGGAAGCTGGCTACTCTCCTTTATTAACCTTACTTATTTAATGCGCTATGCTTAAACCAAAATATAACAGAAATCATACTCCCTAGAATTTCGGTTTAAACGTGTTCCACTGTACTTTGCGTTCACCACTTTTCGGGCTATAACCAGTTTCAAATGTCATCATTCTATTTTATATTTTTACACCGACGAAGCCCATACAGCACAACATCTGAATGTTTTACTTTATCATTAATAAATTTTGTGAGTACCCTTTAGTTTTCAATATAATATTTAGTTAGCAACTGTCTACCTTGCATTTAATTTATTGACTGTGGCGTAAAAGTAAAAGCCATAAAAAAAAAATTTGATAGTTTGACTTTTATAAGACTGACTCTGAGCGTTTGTTTACAGCAGCAACATGTAAAGCTGACCAGCCTAGTTCATGGCGACTGTCCACTTTCATCCCCAGCTGGATTAACCTGCATAGATCAATTTAAATCAAGGTCATTGTTACGATAATCCATAGAATTAATTAGTATAAAAATCAAATTGTCCTTGTAACATTGCTATTGCTATTTAAGAATCTTTATTGAGATGTGAATTTCTTTTCAATAAATTGATAGAGCTTTTTTTTAAAGCAAAAAAGTTATTTGAAAGTCATTTAAAATCCTGCCTTTTTCTGCAGAAATAGAAAAAACCCTCAAAGTAGTATGTAAAACTATAATGGGAAATACAGTGAATGTAGTAGCTTTGGTTTTTTTTAACTTGCACTTCAACCTTTAACACTATTCTGATCTACTCATATTTTTTAAAGAAAAGTGACGAAATGATTAAGAAATAAAAACACAAAAAAAAAATCAATAAAAAATATCTTTTGAACTAGTCATAATAATTTTGCTGCCATATGTAAAAATACTTAAAACAGAAAAGGAAAGATAAAACTTTCTTCAATAATTCTTTTATGTGCTTTTTAACAAAAGTTAGGACCTTGGGATTTTTGCATTAAATTTTGATACCTCAATCTAGTTTTCACCATTACAGAGCTTGTCACATGTAGTTTCAAGCTGTATTTAGGAATTAAAATGTTCAGATGCAACTTCCAATTCATTTGAAATGTTTTTGAGACATGATCATTCATTACAGAAACAGAATGTCAACATTTCTTTTTTCTTTATTAAGAGCATGTTGTAGACCTGATTCTACTCTCTCTATAACAGAAGACAACCTAATAGATTAATTGATCAGCCTTTAAAGAATAGGTAAAAAAAACTGTACCTTGACACTTCTGACACAACTCCTAGCCTGCATGCTGTAAGAAAAGTCTCTGAAACATGCGAAAAAAAAAAAAGATCATCTAACCTTTGTACGATCTATAAAATCTTTGGGGTTTTTTTTGTAGAAAGTGCACTTTATTGTAAGAAAGTCCTATGTCAAACAACTTGTGTAGTTTCCATGATTCTGAAGTTCAAAATAAAATCTGAGGGATAATTTTGCTTTAAGTAGTGATAATCGGCAAATGGAACTTAGTTTGCGATCATAGACAAAATAAAATTGTCATTTTTATAATCATTCAAGATTCATCAAAGGAGCCTTACAACACCATCATGAATGTCTTATCAATAATAGCATAGATTTGAAGTGGATAAGATTGCTATATTTATAAAAAATTTTAACAATTAAATATGAACCAAAAATAATACATTTAAAGACTATTTTCATCACACAATAGAAGATAGATATAAAACATAAATGCATCTCGCCTTTAGCAGTTGCTAAATATTCAATAGAAACATCAAGTAAACAATAAAGCTTTAAATGTTAAACAAATGTTGAGTTACAGCCAGTCAATGAATAAAGGATGGTCAACTTTAGTACTGCAGCAGTGAGTTTTCTAAAGAAAAAAGCTCTAGAAAAAGTTGGGAGGTAGAGGCAACATATAAATATATGGATAAAACTTAGAGTATAGAATATATGTGTATGGTGTGCAGGCAAAGGGGTGGTTACAAAATAACTAGGGCCTATGAAACTATATAAAAACAAAAATACCATTTGATTACTCTCAATGGCATCTATGGGTATTGTTTGATTCATCGATGATCCAGAATGTATTCTCTTTTAACTATATCTTTCAGCAAACACCTTAATGCATTTTCCTGGACCAAAAGCACACCTCCCTATCAAGCTATCTCCTCCGCCTGCCCTTATCATATAGCCCAAATTCGGCAAAGGTGGAGTTCAGCGCTCCCAGTGGCTCCCTTGATTTTCATATATGTAGGCCTATATATACACTGTTCCATTTGCTCAGATTCTGCCTCCCACTCTAGCAACTCGTAAATCAGCAAACAGTTTCATAATTTAAAATAAAATCTTTGCATCTGCTTTGAGAAATGGCTTCCGTTCCAAAATTGCTTTAACACCATTGATTTGTGTCACGTAATCCAGTCTTAATCTAGGTGAAATTGCTTTGACTAGATCTAATCTTTGAAGGCAATACACTTGGAAAAGCCAAACTTAATGACTGTTGAGCAGAGTGCTAATCTCCACCTTAGCCTTAGCCCTAAATTCTAGAATTTGGAATAAACTTTTTTAGAACAGATCTAAACCTGACTCACCGATTGATACAATTGATGAGCACAGCGATGGATCTTGGCTTCCCTGTACATCTATACCAATGGCTACTCTTACGTTTGAAAAAATAATATTGCTACTACATAACGCATTTGCACCTAAAATGCCTATACCGGTCAATATTGATGCTGGAGCTGGCAATCCCAATCGTGGCAGTGTTAATGCGGTTTTGAATCTTGATAGAATTAACCATGATCTAGATCTACATTTAAATTTAGATATCCATGCATTGTTCTTTTCCCAATTTAGAAAATTATACTGTTTCCTTATATTTTTTAAATAGGGATGATGATATTCAAGAAAATGAAGTCTAGGCCACGGCAGAGTAATAACATTTGTCCTCACAACTTGTGTAAGCTGTTGTAAGACCTTGAAGGCCATGTTGCTGTGCTAGTGTGCTTCTCTGTATGTTCCGGTGCTTCCGTTTCATATCATTTCACGGTGGCGAAGACTATGACTGGGGGTATTTGAGTACACGCAAAAAAAAAAAAAAAAAGGCTGAGAGTACGCAACTACCCACATCCACTAAGCTATATAAGTTCAGTACCCGCATCCGAGTTTTTTCTGCCTTTTTTTTTTTTTACCTCGAAGTGACTATTTTTCCCCAACACTCGGGAAAATTGAAAATAGGTCCAGTCATTATTTTCCCGAACGCAAAGGCACTGCTTATTTTAAAGAGGACCTGTGCTTCAACATCTAACGTAATCAACTGAATAAGAGTGTTGAGTACGAGTATGTCGACGTTACTGAACTCTCTTTCTCTCTTTTTCTATGAAATAAAGCGTTCGAGAAAATACGGCCGGACTCTATTTATCCGAGCGTTCGGGAAAATAAGGTCGGCCTTTTCTTTTGGCGGTGGGTTGTGCATAGAACTCATCCACCGGGGTTGCTACCTTGGCCAGAAATTTTGCATCCAGGAGACTTGATTGGCCTCCGATATTTTGTTTGGCTTCCAGCCAAAATTTGGCTTCCTTTGAAGCTCCTGCGTTGATATTGTTATTACGTTCATAGAAATAGTTGACTTTCAATTGGATCACCTCAGATAATCAAATTAAAGAATGTGCTCAACGATCCACCAAATTACCTATACGTATTTTTCGTCACTCCCGTTGTTCAAGAGTTTGAGCGGATCGATTCAGTGGTCCACAAAACAAATGAGGACCCACACAAAATCACAGAAGAACTGTTTATGCCCAACAAAGCCTACACGCAAGACTTCAAATCGGATGGGCGCAAAATGGGATTACATGAAATTGACTTTGGGGCCAGGTTTGTTCAAGAACTGTCCAAAATGAGCACCAATGCAAACAGATGCAGGGACATGTTAGTAGGAGCCCTGAATCAGATAAACATCTGCAATAGGGCTCTTCAAGAATCTTTCCATCCTTTCTCCAGAATTCGTCCTCAGCCAAACAAAGAAAGGAGACGCCAATGATCTGCCGTTCCAATATCATGTAACAGCGGCAGTTGAAGAACAGTACAGGAAGATTAATTTTACGGACTGGAAAAGGGAATCACAGTTTTGTGGTGGAATGACGTTCGAATCTACGGAATTCTGGGTTGGAGTATCAAAACATGCCTCCGTTAATGAGTTGTCAACATTATTATGCCCTTACATACCTTACATACGCCCGTAAGTTATGCGATGGTTGAGCGCATCTTTTCATTGGTTACTGCTATAAAGACCAGGCAACGAGAGAAGATGGAGACACAACTCCTTGATGCGATTACAAGAATCCGGGCGACTTTTAATTTTTATCATCAATGGAAAGTGCTGCCAAGACTTCGTTCAATAACAATCCATGATTGACGGCCACGCAAAACGACAACACCCACTCGACAAATAGCGACTGCTGCATCCAGTACACCAAAGCAGTCAGGACAGTGTGAAATTTAAAACGGACGAGTTCATACAAGTATCACTTGTAGTGCTGGTGTAGGCTACATACGTTCAAGTTTTGTGTGAAATAACTTGCTTCAAATTTGAATTCTGCATTAAAAAAACAATGTTTTATGGATTCAATGTAAGAAACCAAGCTACTCAACCAACACTAGCATGAGCCAAGCTTTTTATTAACATAAGGTGACTTAAAATTAATTGCATGTATATTCACAGACTGTTCAAACAAGGATTTCTCACATGTAGCCTCCATTTGGCATCCAACAAGTTCCGGTTTGGCCTACTACCATTATAATCGGTAGCAACCCTGCCACCCACAGCAATGCTATCTCGTGCTTTTGCAAAGACCGTAGAAGGGAGTAAGTGCGTGTTGAGAGCATGGAGTCCTTTATATAAATCGGCTGAGAGTACGTAAGTACCTTCATTCTAGTTTTAATTGTGGTAGCGCTAACTGCTGAAGTTACGATGTGTGCGTGCGGCATAATATTATTAACTCCCTTGAATCGTGTCTC
>BLXT01001714.1:531975-546927 GCA_019648995.1 Plakobranchus ocellatus
AAAGAAAAAAAAAAAAAAAAAAAAAAAAAAGATTCACCGTAAAACATTTTTTCAATCTAGATTCCAAATATCTAGATCTAGATCTAATTTAGAATTTTGTTGATTTTATTGTAATTGTTTTTTAACTTAAGATTTTTTTGACGTTTTTTTTTTTCTTTCGCGGTAAATTTATATTTAAATGGAACTGTTGCATTTTTCCAGATCATAGAAACCGAATTGCCTTGTTGCACAATACTATTTTTAGGTTTTTTTCCGAACTTGAATAGTGACGCTAGCCATTACTAACTTTTGCCCGGTCAAGGCTACTGTGGGGTTTCTATTAGATCTATGAAAAATTTCAGACTAAATAGAAAATTAACAGCTATACAAATTAGATTTATTATTGCACAGATTGATTCGTCCTTTATGATTCCTTATTGACTCTAATTCTAAAGTTTTTCCATAATGTATGATCAGATTTTAAAGTTTTGAGGTTAGATCTACAATTGCTTGCTAGGCCGACTAGTTCCATTTCGATAATACAGTTCAAACGGATCAAATTAAGCAATAAAAAGACTCACCCTACGCTCTACTTCATGTTTCTAAATCTACCCAAGGGTATCTCAGGTTGAAATGCAATAGACTCCGATTTTTATACAGAGCTGTTTTCGAATAGATGAGCTAAATCGTTGACACGCCGGTCTAGTGTTTAGAGTAATTTAGACAGAAAAATGCAGTAACGTTTTAGTGGTCCAGAGCAATAACATTTTACGTATGTTTACGTTCCCAAATTTTACTCTAGATAAGAATAGATCTACATGTAGAATCTAGACTCTAGATTAGTAGGCCTATAGATCTAGATCTACATCTAGAATCTAGACTCTAATAGAACTAGACTCTTGTAGAAATGATCTCAGATCTGCCATATTACAAAAGTTCTTTTTTTAAATAATAATTTATTTTAATTTAATTCTCAACCTTTCTTTATCTTTCGGGAAGCGAAAAGACGAAATCGATGGATTCCTCAGTCTTGAATTTGTACAAGAAATTGCAGAGCACCATTGGCTTCCTCGCTTAAAATTTGTATATTCCGCAGTGGTTGTTTACAAATTGCCTTGTTGCACAATACTATTTTTAGGTGTTTTTTTTTCCGAACTTGACCAGTGACGCTAGCCACTACTAACTGTTGCCCGGTGAAGGCTACTGAGGGGTTTCTATTAGATCTATAAAAAAATTCAGACTAAATAGAAAATTAACAGCTATACAAATTAGATTTATTATTGCACAGATTGATTCGTCCTTTATGATTGCTTATTGACTCTTAAAGTTTTTCAATAATGTATGATCAGATTTTAAAGTTTTGTGATTAGATCTACGGTTGCTTGCTAGGCCGACTAGTTCCATTTTCGATAATACAGTTCAAACGGAGCAAATTAAGCAATTAACATCTCACCCTACGCTCTAATCATGTTTCTAAATCTACCTAAGGTTATCTCAGGTTGAATTGCAATAGACTCTGATTTTTTTTACAAAGCTGTTTTCGAAAAGATGAGCTAAATCGTTGACACGCCGGTCTAGTGTTTAGACAGGAAAATGCAGTAACGTCTTACTAGTCCAGAGCCCGGAAACCAGGTGATGGCCGGTAGTGACGTTTCGCGGCAACAAGGCAATTGTACACTCCCACCGCTTGGTGGCGCTCTTGTCAATGATAACGCATTTTTAGCCTAGTGTCCTATTTGTACTCTAATTTAGTATCTGTGGTTTCACATTGTCATCTGACTGAGTTACATCGTCACAAGAAAAATCTGTCTTCCGGAGTTTGTAAATCACAGTCCTCAAAGGGCACAGAGCAAGCCCACTTGGGAGAAGCTAATGGAACAAAAGATAACCTACTTCTAGTTGACAGCCGTCTTTATTACATGTAGCGGTAATTATTAGAAGTTAGGCTTCTTGGCCCTTATATTAATTTTCTAGTGTGTGGACCAAGGTTACACATAAAGAATAGAATTTTATTCAACATTCAGGTTGCGTGAAACTAATTTAGGAAGTTTTTAGCGGCAATCATACCTCATTAATTATTTAATTATTTAGAGGCTTGCAAACAAAAGAGTAACCTCCAGATTCTAAAGGGTTGCCGCTGACTGCGCAGCGAAAGACGAGTCGGAAAGTGATTACGTCACGGAGATTCCCCTAGACAGGAACTGTAATGAATTGAGGAGTAGAGAGAGAGACAGAGAGATAGAGGAAAGCGAAGGGACATAGAAAGAAAGAGTGAAAGGAAAATAGGGAAAGAACGGAGAGAGTGAAATAGTTATGAGGAAAAGAGAGAAAGCATCAGGGTCGGCCGGTGCAAATTGCGGTCGAGAAAGAATTTGTTGCATCCGGTGTAGAAATCGGGTAGGAGGAAAGCATGACTAGGGCTCCTTTGTTGGACCCATCCTATCGAACTTATAATGGTGCTGGTTGCCCCCATCCTATTTCCTCTGTGTAACCCCTTTACAAGTGCCGCTTCGTTTCTACCTGATGCGAATGTATTAATTTTTTAGTCAGTCTAAGATTGTCTGTTGTAGAGTTAACATGTTTCAGTCCGTGTTTAATCCAATTCTATCTGTATTATATCTTATTATTATCATCTTCATAGCCTGTAACGATATAGCCAAATAAACTTTGTCTGTATTACACAAACGCCTTGTTATTTCGGCCAAATGTTGTGACTGTAGTATTGTGAGGCTGCATGTACGTGACAGGGACGATGGGGCGAGGAAGCGAGATGGGTGTGCGGGCATGCCCTGCCTTCTTGTCTGATGGATAGGACAAGACAGTGCTTTCTTTGATCACGGCCCAGCTCCTGCCTCTCGTTTTTTGCTTGTTAATTACAGGCCGCTGTAAAGGAACTTGGTTGGACAAGCTACAACTAAGAATTGGCCCAAACTGGAGGCAGCAGTTCACGTGTCCAACAATATATGTTTTGAAATACTCTCTTTCTTTGGTGGGAGCTCACACCAAGTCGGCAACTTGTCGAAGCGTCGGAGCTATCCTTTGTATTTTACAGCCTGGTCTTACGTCAGTGGCTATTTGGATAAGGGAAAGGGGGTGCAATTACGTGACCACGCATAATTCTACTGACCGTTGCCGCGGGAAACACGAGGCCAGTTTTGTTGCGCAAATTATCAGGCTTAGCCTAGGCCCACACTGGAGGAAGCAGTTCACGTGTCCAACAATACATGTTTTGAAATACTCCCTTTCTTTGGTGCGAGCGCACACCAAGTCGGCAACTTGTCGGAGCGTCGGAGCTATCCTTTATGTTTTACAACCTGGTCTTACGTCACTGGCCCTGTCGGATAAGGGAAAGGGGGGTGATATTACGTGACCACGCATAATTCTACTGACCGTCGCCGTGCGAACCACGAGTCCAGTCTTTTTACGCAAATTGTCGGGCTAACTTGTCGGTGGGTAGCGCATAGTAAGCGTAGGCCCACACTGGAGGCAGCAGTTCACGTGTCCAACAATACATGTTTTGAAATACTCTCTTTCTTTGATACGAGCGCACATCAAGTCGGCAACTTGTCGGAGCGTCGGAGTTATCCTTTGTGTTTTACAGCCTGGTCTTACGTCAGTGGCTCTGTCGGATAAGGGAAAGGGGGGTGCCATTGCGTGACCACGCATAATTCTACTGACCGTTGCCGCGCGAAACACGAGGCCAGTCTTGTTACGCAAATTATCAGGTTAACTTGTCGGTGGGTAGCGCACAGTAACTGCGACATTAGTCCTTCAAGTTAGCCATGACAAGTCGCCTCGCCTCCAGTGTGGGCCTACGCTAACTGCGACATCAGTCCTTCAAGTTAGCCATGACAAGTCGCGTCGCTTCCAGTGTGGGCCTACGCTTACTTGTCGGTGGATAGCTCACAGTAACTGCGACATCAGTCCTTCAAGTTAGCCATGACTAGTCGCGTCGCCTCCAGTGTGGGCCTACGCTAACTAAGCCAGCAGCCGGAGGCCGCGTCCTTCGGCAACTGAGAAGGCCCAGCCAGGCCGCTGTCTATTCTCTCTATGTCATAGAGAAGAAAGGATTGTGCATTGTTATTTCTCTCTATATATTTTTAAAGTTAGAAATTAATACAATTTTTAAAATGTATTTTTTTATTTTGGTCGTTGCAGGCTGGTCATGCCCCAGCCAATATGGATGGGCATTGCCCACCCTGCCCATTGAGACTAGCCACCGTTGGCTTGGAGTAAGATTAAGAAAAGCCTAGATTAAATTTAAAAGCTGAGAAGGCTAATACTTTTACGGTCTAGTTCTAAAAACATCACTTTCGGCATTTTTCTAACGATGGGCTATGTTTTTCAGCGTTGGACACTTGCTGTTAAAAAAAAAAAATAATTGAAAGAAGTAAAGAATTGTATATGCATTGCATATATCGTTTTACTAAACAAGGCCTACTGAGAAATTATATCATTATTACGAAATGGACATATAGCCTAGATTTAAAAATGCAGTTATCTTATCTAGATTTGTTATCAATTCAATAGCTTGATACAATAATTTTTAAAGTTTGTAGACTACGCATGTGATTTAGGCCGAAGAAAAGGAGCCTACATAAGTCACAATCACATCAAAGTTTTAAGAAATCGAAAAGGCTTGACATACCAATATTGACCCCATACAAGATTTTCTTAAAACGATCTCAATCAATGTATTTTAAGGGTATTTTAGAAAAAAATTAGAAACATTGGAAACAAGATCTCCTCTAAATCTACATTACAACATCAAAAAAAATTTTTCACGTTTTACTTTTATATAATTATTTCTGTGTGGCTAGAGCTTAATTTTTCTGGAGCAGTTGCATTTTTCAGTTTGTTGTTCCAGTCGTTTAATTAATAATGATATTGATTCTTACTTTGTAGACAGCTCAGGAGAAATTGAAAAAAAAAATTAATCGTCTGATCAGGATCTCTCTCCGTCTCTCTCTCTCCCTCTCTCTTGATTTTTTTTGGGAAAACCAGTTAAAAGAAATGAACTTTTCAAAAGGTACAAAATATTGAAGTGTACAGTTATAACCAGCTAAAGATCTGTAATTTAACACTCCTTATACTATAGTGACTCTATGAAAGTTCTTCCTCCTTTGTAGTTCTTAATTAGCCTTTTTAAATACTTATTTCAACATTCCGTCAAATATCTAGGCTGTAAGCAAGGCCATAAGGTGAAGGCATTGAACTCGAACAATCGGTCTCTCCACTTAAAAGGAAGGATTTTTTTCAAGGTGCTTTGAGAGGGACTTAGAAATAGGCTTCTCTAAGGTTCTAAGGTCGATGGACGCCATGAATGCTATTTTCTTCAGCAACCATAAAATTTGATTCAAAACGTTCTAATTTAAAGTGGCGATATGAAAGTTTTGTTTCAACTATTTTAAACGCAAATCAGTCGCCGCATGCCTGTAAGTCCAGCAAATCTCAACTCCTTTTCCGTTTGCTTACACTCCGAGATTAGTCCTTTGCAAATTAATATTTCGATTTCACGAACAGTGTCCCCTTCTCTCTTTGTGAGCTTTATAGTTTCATAGAGACAGGAAAAGGTGACAAGAATCGAATTTTATCTTAAGTCATTTATTCCAATAAAGAATTTGAGGATTGCCAGTCATTTTTGCCCCCCATTTTTAAAACGCAGTCTTTCCCATATTGAAGGACGCTTTCCTTTTATTTATAGTTGATGTATCCTCGCACGAAATTTCTATGCCTTGTTGTCATCTTCTGTCCGTGGTCCCTAATAAAGGACGGTTGGTGAAATATAGTGGTAAAACAGAGCTTGGGCTTTAATGCCCTATGCTGGCATAGCTTATCGAGTTTTAAAGCGATAAATGTCGCGAGCCAAAAAGTCGTGAGGTGACAGGCACTATTTCGCTGTCGTGAAAACGATACAGTGAGCGACTCCAATGAAGCCAGATCGCCGCTTTGCAGTATAACGAGATGCCTACAAGCCAATTGCGTCTGTACAATAACGCTTCATAAGGCACATCCTGGTTTCTAATGTAACTCATTTAGAGTATGTGCGAAAGCTGGTGCAACCTTTACCACGCTCCGTTTAAGCTAAGCCAAACAATATCTTCTACATGCTTGCATGAGCATTTGATGCTAGGTTGCTGCATTAATCGACTAGGCCAACAGTTCCCTAAAATTTTACAGTTGATGCCTACACGCATTTCTTTGACACTTTCGTAAACAATTTATTTGTGAAACATTCCTGTATAAGTTTTGCAAAAACATCCTTAACTGGTGCACCAAAATATTTTCCTTGAAAGTATTCTTACTCTGTATGCTAGTTATAACGTATTGCATTATCTTCTCCACGTTCTGCACTCCTCCTCAGCATATATCTCTTCTCTTCGTCTTTCTAATTCTACGCTTTTGCCCCTCTCTCTACTCACATTGTCTCTTCTTCTCCTCTTGGTTGACATAAACAGACAGTCCTTTTAGTTATGGCCTGTGAAGCAGGCGAAACCTAACACATCTCTCTCTCTCTCTCTCTCGAACTGATTTCAGCGTTTAGTCGCTAGTTTTACCCGTAGTCAGGCTATTATCTCAACTCCGCGATTAAATCTCTCCTTCAATTTGGCCTTCATGGCAGAGATGTAATGCTTCCACAGCCGCCGGTACCACTGCAGGTGTAGCCTACCCTGCCCCCCACCAGTCTCCGAGGTGACAAGGTCATTGTCCGAGTATACCATGTATGTCCATGAAGAAAGAAACTAAAGAATCCATTGAAACTGAGTGCTTTTTTGGTCAAACAAAGTGACCAAGAGCATAATATTGCTAAAATAAGTGATAGCGAGCATAGTGTCATATACTGTCAAGCTAAATTATTAGTGAATACATTGTCAAACCAAATGAAAGGAAAACATGATTTAATTACATTTACATAAACCCTGTAATAGTTTGTTCAATGAGGTGACCGAAAGCATATTATCAAACTAAGCGACCCGTGAATACATTGTCGAACGTAGGGACAGAAAAATTATAATTTAATTTTGTAAATCAACGCAATAATTTGGTCAAAGTAACAGACAGAGAGCATATTGTCAAACTAAGTGACCAGTGAAAACATTGTAGAAGTAAGTGACAGAAAGTATAATTTTATTTTGTAAATCAAAGGAATAATTTGGTCAAATTAAGTGACCGAGAACATATTTGTTAAACTAAGTGACCAGTGAAAGTCTTGTCTATTAAAGTGACAGAAGCATAAATTTTATTTTAATTTTTTTTTCATCAAATTAATGATTTGTCAAACTAAGATGACCGAAAATATATTTGTCACTGAGTGATTAGTGAAAAAATTGTCAAGCAAAAATGGTAGAATAATATAATTCGATGTGTTAGTCGAAGTAATAATTTGGTCAAACTAAGTGACCTAAAGGATACTGTCAATTAAGTGAGCAGTGAATTCAATCGTTATACCAAGTGATAGAAAAACATGACATTCTTTGTTATCAAAGTATTCATAGGGGCAAACTAGGAGATCGATAGCACTTTGTCAAACTAAGTTACCAATGAAAACATTGTAAGATAAGTACCGGTAACCGAAAACCAATGATTAAATTTGTTAAGCTAAGTGACACGGAGGGCTGGTGTGAAGTAGCGTCGCCTAAGCTGTTAAAGCTGGTACATGTCGAGACTTCATGTCAAGATCTTGAATAAAAAACCTCAGTAACGATAATACATGTAGTAGTAGTAGCTTACCATTCCATTTATAACGATCGAAAATACATTACCATCAAGAACCACATAAAAGAAAAGTTTTTCTAGAGCGTTCCTAGAGAAAACAACGTCTTTAAAAACAATCTAAAATCTCGATCGCAAATCGCAGCCAGTCTGACCCATCGCAAAAGCGCAACTGACCCGAGCATGCGCACATATCTCATGGTATACCTCCCTAAATGCCAGATGAAGAATAACTGTCATTTAAGAATTACTTTTTTCAAAATGAAATTTTGCATGCACGCATGGTGGTTGTTCTGGCCTGTTGAGCTAGGCCTCCGCTCACGAGAACTTACTTCCTATAAAACTAAGGCTTTAGCGTACATATAGCCTAGTATGGATTCTTCTTGAGTTACAGGTTAGAAAGCAGCCGAGAGAAATGGAAAGTTCGAAGGAGCATTAAACGCATACTGTTGCTTCAAAACCACTATAACAATTTTATTATTTTTCATTAAAATGCGTATTCCTGCGTTAGTGGTTGTGAAAGAAAACACTCAGTAACTGGCTTTCTTTAGGATTTGAACCACAGACTCTTTGTTAAGACTTTCACAAGGACTAACGGACATTCTGGCACATACTACTTGTTGTTTTTTTAAACAACTGTCACTCAATAATCAGTAACCGGAGAATAGATTTTGCTGGATCCTAAGGGCCTGGAGCTCTCAGTAACCATTGACTTTGCAAACTGGTAGGCTAAATATCACGGTGACGAAAGAATTTGAATAAATTTTCAAAGCAATGACTTATTGTCGCAGTCTTAAACCATATTTTAGGCAAACTGCTTTGAGAAATGGTATACATTAAAATTCAACATTCGATTATCTTTTGGATTGAAAGAGAGTTATAAATTAATCGCTGTAGTTGAACTTATTTCTTTTATCAGTGTAATGGTCAAACTGCTTTTTTGGGTCTCTCCTGACAACAACAATAACAACGACAACATTATTAATAATAATAATAATAATAATAATAATAATAATAATAATAATAATAGTACTATTACTACTACTACTACTACTACTACTACTACTACTACTACTACTACTACTACTACTACTACTACTACTACTACTACTAATTATGGTAATATGATGATGATGATGATGATGATGATGATAATGATGACAATGATGATGATGATGATGATGATGATGATGATGATGATGATGATGATGATGATGATGATGATGATGATGATGATAATACTAATATTAATATGACATTTATATCGTGCATATCCATAATATAATCACTGCTCTATGAACTTTATATACACATTCCTGAAAAACATTCATATGCAGATACATTATAATGCAATTCTATATTTATACAGAGTAGGCCTTATCTAAATAAATCCTTTAAACTGACAAAAATAGCAAATCAACATTCCAATAAATATAGGGGATATAATACTGTTAGACTGATTCATTTATTGATTGTATGTGAAGAATAAATATATAAGAAATAAGTAAAAAAATAGCCATGGCTAAAGATACATTCCAAAAAATGAAACCTTTACTGGCAAATAGAAACATAAGTATGACAACCAAAATAAGGGTAATTAAAACAGTGCTATTGTATGGTAGTGAGTGTTGGACAATAAACAAAGAAATAGAAAAAAAACTAGATGCAGTTGAGATGTGGTTTATCAGAAGAACGATGAGAATATCATGGAAAGAAAAAAAATTTCAAATGAATTGGTTCTGAAAGAGGCTAATCTTGAGCGATCACTAATTAAAACCATTAGACAGAGGCAATTACAGTTTTTAGGCCATATTTGCCGACATAAGGGTTTAGAATACTTAGCAATCACTGGAAAGATCGAAGGCAAACGCAGTAGAGGTAGACAGAGAATAACTTTTATTGCAAATCTTAAGTCATGGGCAACAGGCAAGGGGGGCAATAACAACTTTATAAGGTTAACTGAGAATAGGTATGAGTGGAGGAACATGATAGCCAATGTCTGTTCCAGACAAGGTACCTGATGATGATGTGAAGAATAGTTACCTCTCTCCTTGTGTCATTTTTTTTTTTTATGTTGTCATTATATTTTTCCCTTATTTATTTTTTCACCCCACAAAAGTGTAATATTACATTCGTTCAAGTTCCCCCCCCCCGAATTCCAAGGCACAAGATGCACAAGATGCTATGGGCGCGGATGCAGATAGGATTTTCAAAACATTTTATTTGAGTGCAGAAGACAAGAAAAGCTATGAGAAAGTTTCGAAGAAATTCGATGATCGTTTCGTTCCCCAAAGAAATACTGTTCATGTTCGTGCTTAATTCCATAAGAATGAGCACAAATCAAATGAGTCCATTGAGAAGTATGTCAGAGCACTCAACGTAGACTTTTCAGATTAGGAAAATTGCATGCGGGACAGACGTATTGGGTGTTCAAGACAAAGAACTCTCATAAAAGTTACAACTAGAAGCTTCACTAGCTCTGAAGTCAGCGGTAACAAAGGCGCGTCAATTTGAAGCAGTCAAGCTTGTACTTCATGAGCAGAGTGGGTATACAATCGCTGCAGCAGATCGTGTATACCACAACAAACATCGCCCTACAAATGGTGGACAAAAACAAACACCAGATTCCGCATACATGTACATCAAGTAATGCAGAAGCCGAAGCCGAGGCAGTGGCAGGGGCATGGGACTCAGTGAGCCGTTATTTTGTCAGTGTGGGCGGTGTGGCAGTACACGCGTCCAAAGAAGATGCCCTGCGAGAGGAAAGGCATGCCGTATGTGTGGCAAGAAAATCATTTGATGAAAGTCTGCCATAGTGTCAGGGAGGTTGGTGAAGAGTCTGAGGAAGAGTTCAACATTGATGCAGCAAAAATGGACGATGATGAATCGAAACCATGGGTTGTAAAACTCACATACGGGAAACCACAGTGCCATTCAAGATTCATACAGGTGCGGACATCACTATTATCAGTGACAGAACATATAAATAACTGAAGAATAAGCCGAAACTTAAGAAATCCAGAATTTCTCTCACATCTCCCGGAGGGAAGCTTGCAGTAGCAGGGGAATTTAATGCCATCACAAAGGTGAAAAGCAAAGCCTACAAGTTCAAGGTCGTCGTTGTGAAAAACATTTTGTGTAACAACATGCTTAGCAGAAAGGCAGCGGTCACGATAGGGCTAGTGTCACTTGCCACCAGACACATAGATGAATTCTTCGGCACGACAGGTCTCATGAAGGCAAAGCCATTTCATATCACCTCAAGGAAGGGGCCAAACCATACAGTGTACCGGTGGCCAGGATAGTACCATCCTCACTGCAGGAAAAAGTTAGGGAAGAACTGGACCATATGGAGAAGGCAGGAATAATCCAGCCGGTTACAGAACCAACAGACTGACGACGACTACTACTACTACTACTACTACTACTACTACTAGTCTACTAAGCTTACTGCTACTACTACTGCTGCTGCTACTACTACTGCTGCTGCTGCTACTACTATTACTATAAATATTCCCTCTACAATCGCTGCTGCTGCCGTTGCTGCTACTACCCCAACTGCTGCCACTGCTGCGCTGCTTCTTTTCTCTACTAACTATGTAGCCTTCTACCGGCCATCACCGGTTTGCAGGCACTTTCAATAGGCATATCTCTGCCTAAACACTAGTTCAGCACCTGAGCGATGAAGCTCATCTTTTTTAAAACAGCTTTGTAAAAAAAAAAAATCGGAGCCTATTGCAATGGGGCTGACCTATATCTCTCCGGAAACGACGATAAAATCACGTGACATTTGGTAAACAAAGTGCAGCAATGGCGGATACACGTTTATTCTCACCTCTTTCTTCAATTTCAAATTGAATTTTGTCCTTGAGAAATGTAGGGGTAGAAAGAGTTAAATTCCTTTCTTCTCACACTCCTCTTGAAGTGACGTAAAACCTCTGTCCGCAAGGACAGTGTCCCCAGCCTCCAACTTCTCCAATAGACCACTTCTGCGGGTCAAATACTGATCGGAAATCCCACCCAGCCACAAGTCAGAAATAAAAGAGATAGCTCCACTAGGAGCAATACCAATAAGTGCTTTTAGAGTGTTATTATTTTTATAGTTGCTGAAACTGGCTTGTTGCTGAGTGGGATTTCCAGGTTTTTGTAGATAGAACTCAGTGGCATCTATTATCACTCTACAAGCAGGGAAATGTTTTTGAAACATAGGAGGCATGAAAGCCTGGACCTGTTCTTTTGAGGGCCATATATTAACCGACTTGGACTTTTCATGCATAATTCCAAGACACTTTTTAAAAATGTTTTGGATTGAGCATAATTCAAGGTCAAACAGTACTGATAACACACGATCTGTGAAACCCTGACGTAACTTTATTAGAGTTAAAAAAAGTTGATCCTCAGGTTGAAGTTTACATCTTTTAGTCTTCGAAGACAATTCTGATTCTAATAGAAAAAAAGAAAATATTACATAAAAAACATCCTTTGTAAATCCACAAAGGTCTAGTAAAAGAGCTCTCCTTTTGTGTCAGAACAGAGCAATGGCCCCTCTCTAGCTTTTCTCGCAATGCTCTGTTCTCAGTCTCCAGGTCCTTCACTTGGTCTTCCAATTTATTAATGTCCTTTCTAGTTAGAGATGTTTGCGCATCAATCTCCTTAAATGGCTTGGACCAGCAGCCTCAGGAATGGAGACATAGGCTCTTCAAATCCAAAAGATTAAAGGTTCAGAAGAATAAAGAGGAGGGGTGGGAGGAGGAGAAGATGGAGCATAAAGAAATAAAATCCATGAAGATGAAATGTTAAATACGGGTTAATGGACTTTCATTACACAGTTGGCTCTAAATTTACAAGTACATTAAAATTGAAGTAAAATAGTGTCTACATTAATGGTAAAATGATAATCAGTATATGTAACCTGTTAAGCCAGAGAGGAATCTTCAAGTTGTTAATGTTATGGATTGTTTTAGGTCGTTTTCCTGATTCTACAATGTAACATTGTAACCCACTAATTACAGTTTATGAGGTGAAAATGTATGCGTTCAATGTAGGCCTAAATGACTTCAGACAGCAACTTAACTTAATTTTTTGTCTCATTTGAGATGCAGTGAGCTATAATGTATAATAAGTGGATAAATGATGCCTTGCACCTGTTTGTTAGCTGATTGGTAATTTTTTACAAGCTCAGTCTATACAATCATGGCGATTCTCACAGCTTTTAACATAAGGTAATAAATATTTCTTGATTGCCTAACAGTCTTCGAGGATTAAAAATATGCTCTAAAAAATGTTTATAGGTATGTACTGCTTATCTAAGGCAATGGATGCAAGTGGCTGCTAAAGGTTTGAATGGATAGTATTGCCTCCATACAGCAGCAAAATGTAGACAATAGGCCTTTTAATTGAACAACCATAATTATCTCTGAATATGAGGAAACAGCTTACCCTGTTTCATACGATGTCCTTTACCGTTTCTTTTCTTCAAGAGTGAAGGAAAATATGGAAGGAACTGCATCAGACTTCACTTGACGCTGCGCTGTAAAGTAAAATGTCATACATGTACAGCTTAATAACTTATAATTGCAGTTATAATGTCAAATTGTCATAGCATATATAAATATGCCTACCATTACCAAAAGAAAAACCTTTACATGCATGATAAAGTTAAAGCAAAGAATTTTTATGTATGGGTATAAATGATCTGTTCATGAGCAGATGCAAACTTAATTTAGTGAAAATTATTCACAATAATCTCCTTAAAAGTCATACTGTCTCTTTTCTTTTTCCCCACATTTTAAGCATTACACAGATTGAAATTGCAATTGATATTGTAAAAAAAGATTGTAAGAATTAAACATAGCCCTAAGCCTGCAATCGTGGCGAATATTTAGCACAGCGACAGAGCTTTCATTAGGCCTAGATATAATGTATGTGGTTTTCATGCTAGGCGGTAATTAACAGAGCACTTTCTAGTTTTCTCTAGTATCAAATTCAAAAGTGTCGGGCATAGATCTGAAATACTCTAGTTCTTACGTGTCTAAACCACTAGTAGTAGACTGTGATCTGATATAGATCTAGTTGGTAGTTTAGGCCTAGATCTATATCTGGAATTACCGTGCATCATTTCTCCTTAGACAAAATGCAGACTAGATTCAACCAAAGTAAATATCTGTGTGGCTTACCTGTGAAAGGCTGAGACTGGAAATCATCCTCTTTGAAATGTTTTCAGAACACAAAAAGGAGTATTTGGTCGGTTTGAAGTCCTTCCTCTTAACCGCTTGTTCCCATGCTTTCAATGCCAATGGTCGCTTGATCGGAAAAGCATGAAAAGTGAGCCCTAAAGACAGTTTTTTGTTTTTCTCATCGCTGTTAGTGCAACCGATGGCACTGGTGGAGCACTACGGTCCCTACTTTGTCCACCTGAGGAAGTCGGCCATTTCGATTATTTGGCGTCAGTGGGTGGGCAACAAGTGTTATCAGTGTCTAGAAAATCTAGATATTAAATCTAGATCTAAAATGTTGCCTCTTCATTTCGTTTGTAGATGATGGTATGAGAATAATTTTTTTTTCACATTTCCATAGAAATAGAAGCCAGCCGTTTAAGAAACATCATAAAAAATCATATCGAAGTAGCAATAGTTTGTACACCCATCGACGTTAAATAATCGAAATGGCCATCCACTTTAGGAGGAAAACTGATAGGGACCGCAGTCCTCCACCAGTGCTGCGTAACGATAGCTGCACAATGTCTGCCCATTATAATGTAAATTAAATAATTTAATTATTTAAAGTTTAGGCTAAATCGTCTGGAGCAGTGACAGTCAAGTTCTCTAATAAGTCAATCAACTGGTGCATGGAGTAGGTTTGTTTACCAATTGTCACTTGACTGTGCTGAGATATAGGTCAAGCCCATTCACCCCGAGATACCCTAAGCTAGATTTAAAAACATGTTTTTGAGCGTAGGGTCTGCTTTTTACAGATTTATTTGATACGTTGCAACAGTATCATGTAAAATAGCCCACCACGCAAGCCTAGATCTAACTTAAAATATTTAAAATCTGATCACACATTATGAAAACATTTTAGGATGAATAAGCAATCGACATTAACGAATCAATCTGTGTAATTAAAGTTACAAAATTGTGCTGCTCTTAATTTTTAAAAATCTCATCTGAGTTCTTTTATTTTATTTAAATCTAACAGTAACACTTAAGTAGCCTTGACAGGGCTACAATTCGAAGTGGTTTGCGTAGCAATTCAAATTCG
>BLXT01001714.1:547917-565417 GCA_019648995.1 Plakobranchus ocellatus
CAAGGAAGATAGATAAAAAAGATAGACAATAGGGAAAACAATGAATACAAGGAAGGTAGATAAAAAAGAAAGCCAGACAACAGTAATTGATTGATTGATTGATTATTGGTAAACCCAGTCCACCATTAAGCGGTGATCTCAGGGGAAGAAAGAGTAAGAACGACAGTGATTGACAATAATGCACACAAGAAATGACAGAGACATGAACAAGAAATGAAAGACAGACACAACAAAAAAGTAAGGCATCCAGCAAGATTGGCATAAAGACAGAATAAAGACAACATGCACACCAGAGGTACTCAAAATAGTCTTACCTTCTACTGGTGCATGAAAATGATGGCCTTTGTTAGTTGGTGTCGCACTTGAGGTTTGTCTTGAACTGAACGTTGAGTCAGCAGTTTTGCATGGTGTTTCAACATCATTCGTAGGAAGATTGACACAGCTGACTTGATGAGCTGCACTCCATTGTCCTCTTCTAGTATAATAGGTCTGTGATAATCACATATCATTTGGCTCACAAACAACGTAAGCTTGCAACTCAGCCTAGGCTACAATCTTCAGTTACCGTACTTAAACTTTATCATCAAATGTTATTTTGGTCAAGACAGAAGGTTCGCAAGGCCGAATACTAAATCCAGACCGAGACCTAGATCTAGATCTAGATCTATACATTTCTACAATCTAGAGCTGTGAGTGTGAAGTAGATCTAGATCTAGATATCTAGATCTAGTCTAGGTTTACGGGAGTGAAAAAAAAATTGTAATTCTTATCTAGAGCTAGATGTAGTTTTTTTGGCGCTTTTTCGTTTGTTCCCACCCCGACTTTTTATATAGGCCTAGAGATTCTAGATCTAGCTATATTAACCGATATGAGCAAACAAAAAAAGTGTCAAATTGTGTTAGATTTTGAGTGAAAATAATAATATTTTCATTAGAACTTGGCCAGCGACCTCTTCATTTCTTTGATGGATTAGTAAGATAGAGCCAGATCGAATATTATAGCTAGAATCTAGATCTAGGCCTATATAAAAAGTCGGGGTGGGAACAAACGAAAAAGCGCCGTTTTTTTTTAGCGATTTTCAGCCAATAACTCCATACATTTTTAAGGAATATTTGGAATAACCCAGGGACAGGACCACCGACTTCTTGTGCCACCAACAAAATGAAGAGGTCGTGGGCGTAAAATTGTGTATTTTTTGTTTTAAGTAGCACTATTTACAATATAATTTGGGGTAACTGAAAAAAAAAAAAACTTGTGGGAGATCAGTCTTTTGATATATATTTTAAGGGGAGGCCCGGGTGAGGCTCATCAAAGATTTTTCTGAAATAACCTTAAAAAATAACGATTTTTTGATTTTGGTTGAAAATTCTTCCTCAACATCTTCTGAATCGAATCTGCAAGCATTTAAAAGTCTTGAAATGGACAAAATAATCTTTAAAAGGGTATTTCTGAGGCATGTTCGGTCCCGATTTTTCTCCAAACGTGACAGAAAGTATCAAAATGTAAAGGTTTGAGCTCTTATTCGCCATTACTTAGGTCATATTTGGTATTGTTGGAATTGTCCATTCAAAAACTAAATGAATCAAACCTTCTCTCGTTCCGTCCATATAAATCTGGGCTTCCTTTTTACGCATTTTTATGTTACTGCAATTTCATGAGCTGATACCATCACGTGATGTGATACACAACACTGATTGGCTTCTTTCTCTGGCAACACATAGCATCTGCCAAAGCCACACCAACCTTCAGTTTCTCTGCTTCTATTTCTTAGTTGGGCAATATACGGTTATTGATGTCATATCCAAGGTGAGTTATTGAAGACACCTTCCTAAAATAGACACACTTGTTATAGGAACAATATTTAGCATAGCGTCAAGAACGGTTTACCAATCACTGACTAAACTTTCATTTTTTCTGCTCATGCAAACTAATGAATATTTAAAAAGTCGACAGCCTCTGTCTAGATCTAATCATTTTATTTCTTTAGCAATCTTTGAACACTTATTCACGTAAGTATTTCTTATTTTTGTGTTATACCAATAAACAATGTGTCAGATCTGAATTGTGAACAGCGTGCCTCTGTCTATATATCTGAAAATTTAGTTCTGAACAAATATTCCAGATCTAATCAAATCTAAAATTAGAATCTATCTACATCTAGTTTAGGTCTAGATGAGAAGTTTAGATCAGAATCTAGATTGTAGATCTAGATCTAGACTTGATAAGATGTAGGTCTAATAATCTAGATCTTCAAAATCTAGGCCTAATTAGTACTTGCATGATTTCTAGATCTATGTACGATTCTATATTATATGTCACTTTTCACAAAAACTTTTGTATCATTAAATCATATTATGCATTCAACAAAAAAGTACATTGATCTCTCCAAAAATTTGTCTATTTTTTTTCCTCTTCTCAGTTACAGTCTTGCTTTCAGTATAACACCGAGAAAGCAGAGAACTTGTGGGGAAAGAAAAGCCGGGAAAAGATACTTGCACTTGAGTTGAAGATGACACATTTGACATCAAAGCGTCTTGCATCATGATTGGATGGCAATTCAGATGGATTGAGCTCTTCATCCTCAACTAAGCCTCTGACGACATCCTCCTCAACCACTTCCTCATTTGCTGAACATGTCAGCATCGCTGATTTTTCCTCAGCCAAACCCTCATCAGCTCTCTCCTTGTCATCGGGATCTGCGTTGGCCACCTCATCAGTGGATCACACACCAGCCTATACTTTTTTAAGATTGAAGAGTTGATTTGAACCTATACTTTTTCAGGATTGAACAGGGTTTGATTTGGTATGACCCTAGCTGTTGCTGAATACAACATGGGTTCTCTCGTTAGCCACATTTTCTTACCGGCACTCGGCTGCAGACTTACTTCAGTCACAACCTGTCTGAGCCAAAAATGAAGATGCCAAGGGCATAAAAAGGGCTGAGAAAGCACACCAAGCCCCAGCAAAGAAGTGAGGTAAGAAAACAGGAAAACAGGCGGAGCAGCGATCGCAGCAGGAGGCTGTGAGAGCTGAAGGAGGACCATCCTACATTGCTGGAGGATTTTAATTTTTCATTTACCATCTCTCAGGTATTATAATTAAAAAATTTTGATTGAACTCTAAAGAAATTTCTTGATTTATAATCAGTACTATTTGTTATATCTGTTTAAATAGATGTTTTGTGTTTATTTTATGAATTTAATGCATTTTTTGCATGGCAAAAAGATTTTAAAAAAATTATTATCATGTAAGTGAGCAATTTTTGGGGGGTTAAATGAACTAAAACAAGTTTATTTAAGACAAAAATAAAAAAAAATTTGGAGTAAACTTTGATCACTACGGCCGCCATCTTGGATTTTAGCACTGTTTTGCCAGGACAACTCCAACTTAAAAAGTTTAAAACATAGAAGCTCCAAACTTTGCAAGAATATTCTCAGAGGCAATATCTGTGATTTGTCAAGAGGTTTTTCCCACATCTTCTAAACAAAAGGGAAACAAATTTTTTGCTAACTAAAATTTCCATCCGGGGAGAGAAGACAGTTTTTTTACTCTCAATTGACAATAACTTCCAAGTTTTTTCATATAAAGAAAAAAGCTCTCTAAAAATCATAGTTTATTGTCTTGAGATGCTTCATGCCAATTTTTAAATCTGCAGCACTTATAATTTTTGCATAACAGTTGTTCCAGGATATGGAGGTAAGTAGAAAAGGCCGAAATGAGAAAATTGCAAGGAACTTTTTTAAATGCAAAAAATACTTTAAAGTCACAAAAAACCTATTCAAACAGATAAAACAAATATTACTGATTAGGAATCAAGATATTTCTTATGAGTTCAATCAAAATTGTTTAATCATTATACCTAAGAGATGGGTAAGGGAAAATCCTTGTGCAATTTAAGATGGTTCACCTCCAGCTCTCACATCCTTCTTCTGCGCTAGCTACTCCGCTTGTTTTCTTACCGCACGTCTCTTCTTTGCTGGAGCTTAGTGTGCTGTCTCAGATCTTTTAATGCACTTGGAATCTCTTTTTTGGGCCAGACAGGTTGTGGCTGAGGTAAGTCTGCAGCCGAGTGCTGGTAAGAAAATGTGGCTGTCGAGAAAACTCATGTTGTAATCGGCAACAGCTAGGGTCATGCCAAATCGAACCCTGTTTACTCCTGAAAAAGTATTCTTTGGGCATATGGCCCAGATGACACTGTGCAGGCACCGTTGGCATTCTGTGTCTTGCCGAGGAGGCATCGGCTGATGAGAGCAGGGTCAGTGAGGCGCTCTATGTGGGTCTGACGTGGAGCGCTACATCTTGATCTAAAAATGTAGCCTACTGCCGTTCATGCAAGGCTGGGTCTACTGGTCTGGTCTGCTTAGCACGCTGGTACCAGCACCATGTATCAGGACAGAGTTCATGTTGTGGCTGTTCTTTAGTTGATATTGAGTGATAGTATGCTCCCCAGATGGCCCGCGACATATCCTCTGTGATCTGTTGAATGTGCTACAGCCTTCGTGTAAAAAGACTGCAACAATCCGATTTTTGGCTTGTATTGATATGTTCAGCAAATGAGGAAATGGTCGAGGATGAGGTCGTCAGAGGTTCAGGTGAAAATGAAGAGCTCAATCTATCTGAATTGCCATCCAATAACAATGTAAGACGCTTTGATGTCAGATGTGTTATCTTCAAGCGCATGTTCCTTTTCCCAGCTTTTCTTTCCTCACCAGTTCTCTGCTTTCTCGGAGCCATACTGAAAGCAAGACTGTAACCGAGAGAAGGAAAATAAGAGAAATATTTTGAGTGATCGATATACTTTTTTTTGTATGTATTTGATTTTGTGATGCATAAGATTTTTTGAAAAGCGAGGAATAAAATAGAATCGTACGTAGATCTACAAACCATGCAAATACTAATCATGCCTCGATTTTGAAGATCTAGATTAGATGAAGGCCTAGATGTAGATAGATTCTAGTTTTAGATCTAATTAAATCTGGAATATTTGTTTAGAACTTGATTTTTAGATTTTGACTGGAATCCAGAGGCACGCTGTTCACAATTCATATCTGACACTTTGTTTATTGGTAAAACACAAAAATAAGAGGAACTTAGGTTAATAAGCGTTCAAAGATCGCTTAAGAAATAAAACAATTAGATCTAGATCTAGAGAGAGGCTGTCGACTTTGTAAATAATCAGTAGTTTGCACCTGCAGAGAAAATGAAAGTTTAGTCAGTGAATAGTAAACCGTTCTTGACGCTATGCTAAAAATTGTTCCTATAACAAGCATGTCTTACAGTCTATTTTAGGAAGGTGTCTACAGTAACTCACCTTGGATATGACATCAATAACCATGTATCGCCCAACTAAGAAATAGAAGCAGAGAAACTGAAAGTTGGTGTGGCTTTGGCAGATGCTCTGTGTTGCCAGCGGAAGCAACCAATCAGTGTTGTGGATCAAATCATGTGATGGTATCGGCTCATGATATCGTAGTAACATAAAAAAACGTGGCCTACTTTCATGTGTAAAAGGAAGCCCAGATTTTTATGGACAGAACGAGAGACGGTTTGATATTTTAGTTTTTGAATGGACGATTCTAACGATACCAAATATGACCTGAGTAATGGTGAAAGCAGTATAGATATAGGAGCTCAAACCTGTAGATTATGACACTTTTTGTCAAGTTTGGAGAAAATCAGGGCGGACCATGCCTCAGAAATACGGTTTTTTAGGTTTATTTTGTCTATTTCAAGACTTTTAAATGCCTGCAGATTTGTTTCAGAAGATGATGAGGAAGAATTTTCAACCAAAATCTGAAAATGTTTATTTTAAAGGTTATTTAAGAAAAATCTTTGATAAGCCTCACCCGGGCCTCCCCTTATGGAAACTTCGATCTTTAAAACTTTTAGCTTACAATTAAAACAAGCCAAGAAAGTTGATATTTAAGGGGGTTTTTTTTTGTCAAAACATTAATATTTTTATATTTAAAACTCTGGCTTTGAGTTATTAATAATAATTAATTTCATTACAGATCTGGTGACATTTGTGATTAATGGGGGGATTAATCATTGTATAAACAAGCTGCATTGAGAGCTTAGAGTATTTTATCAAGTGTGAAGCACATGGGTCTGTTAAGTAACTGGTGATTGTATTCCTGCTTTTGGAATTAATTGTCATTAGAAGAATAAATCAATTAATTTAGAGTTGTTTTTTTTGGTTGACCTTATTTTCCGGAAAGCTTGGATAAAGAGAATCTGACCTTATTTTCCCGAACGCTTTATTTTAAAGAGAAAAAGAGAGCGATAGTTCTGTAACACCTGCATACTCACCTGATAAAGTTAGATCTAGAAACCCAGGTTCCCTTAAAAAGTACTCGGTGCCCATTGCAATAATGACTGGACCTATTTTCCTGAGTGTTCGGGAAAAAATCACTTCTGTTTTTTTTTTTGTCCCTCTAACACACTTCATTTTCTTTTTCTACTGACTGTCTTTACCAGATTTCTGTGAGATAAGTTTTTTTGGGTTGTATATCATGAGACTGGTAATCCATGATTCTTATGATGATGTCTCTCTGTGGGCTGCAAAGTATGTCAGAAGAAGGATTATAGATCACAATGCTGGACCAGATAACTTCTTCACTCTTGGACTTCCCACTGGTTAGTATAACATTTTGAAACTCCATTTCAGTTTACAGAAAAATACATACCATTAAATTGCCTTCTTGCTCAAAATTATTTTTAGGTTTTTTCTCCCAACTTGAACAATGACACTAGCCATTACTAACTTTTGCCTGGTCAAGGCTACTGAGGTGTTTCTTTTAGATCTGTATAAAAAAACTCAGACTAGATAGAAAATTAACAGCTATATAAATTTTAATTACAATTTACAGATTGATTCATCAAGGCTGATTACCTATTCACCCTAAAGTTTTTATGTATGATCAGATTATTAAAGTTTTGAGGTTAGATCTACAGTTGCTTGCTATGCCAACTAGTTCCATTTTCAATAACACTGTTGCAACGCATCAAATTAAGCAATAAAAAACTGATCCTTCACTCTAATACATGTTTCTAAATTTAGTCTAGGGTATCTTAGGTTGAATTACGAAAGGCTCCGTTTTTTTTTTTACAAAGTTTTTTTGCGAAAAGATGAGCGAAATCGCTGACACACTGAGCTAGTGTTTAGACTGAAAAATGCAGTAAGGTCTTACTCGCCCAAAGCCCGGAAACTAGGTGAGGACCGGTAGTGACGTTGCACGGCAACAAGGCAATTTGTCTATTTCACCATTAAACGCCATTAAAATGAGAGTATATTTTAAAAGCTATTATTTGATCAATTTTGCAGACTATGGTAATGTTTGATACCTTGCATTATGGACAAAAAAATTAAAGCAGGGCAATCAAAAGTTGTGTGCATTGCAAACTGCACATATTTAAATTTAGTCTATAATAACATATGGACTGCAAAATGAAAGACCATATTATCTCATTGGAAAAAAATAAATAAATAACATAAAACACTTGCCCCAGAGCTGCCTGTTGCCAAATAAAATATAGATATATATATAAAAATTATCAATTGATTAAATTAATGTCAAATTGCAAATATCTATTTCAGGAAGCACACCAGTTGGGATGTATAAAAAACTTGTGGAGTTTTTCAAAGAAGGGTCACTGTCTTTCAAGCATGTCAAAACTTTTAATATGGATGAGTATGTAGGTGAGAATTTTTTTTCCCACAGTATTATTAAAATGTATTAATAATTCCTGTTGATTTTTCCCCATTCTCTATTCATTTTTTAAGAAATGTAAAGAAACTTAGGGTTTTTCAATTTCCTAAATATTTCACATCCTCTGTATGAAGACAATTATGTATTGATCAACAGAATTTGATATTTCGCAAAGTAAATTAGCAAAAAAAAAATCTTTAAAAAAAATTGGTATCATCTTGGGAAAGGTCACACATAGCGGATTTGACAAGTTATGTACATACCAATGATAGAATCATATGTTTTCATTCCAGAGGTTGCATTTTTGGGGAGGTTATTCTAAGAAGGAAACCATTGTCAAATTCTTTAAACTATTCTAAAAGGAAGTCACCCCCTAGTTTTCCTTCAGTAAAATAAAGGTAACTTGTTCTCACTTCACACATAAGTGAACTTTTGATGATCTATTTAAATGCTGTTATAGGGGCCAAATCAGTATCCCCACCAAAAATTCTTCAATTTCAATTTCCATAATTATATGCTGATAATGAAAGCATGAAGAATCTATGATAACAGAACAAGCTTTTCTGAATATGCTCATCAGCCTCCCAGATTGGGAAATCCTCGGAAAAAGTCGACTCCTTAAAAAGAAAGTCAAGGATCCCACAATTTGAAGTTGTGATTTATATATGCATATCTAGAGGAGGGCCAGCTTTATCTCTTATTTTCTTTAGCAATATGCATAATTTTAAACAGCATTATGCTCTTTCTCAAAATATGTACATGATATTAGTATCTGTCTTTCTCTTTCCTCCAGGAATACCCAGGGATCATCCAGAGAGTTATCACTCATTTATGTGGAACAACTTATTCAAGCATATAGACATTGACCCACAGAATGCTCACATCTTAGATGGCAATGCCAAAGATCTGATAGAGGAATGCAACTCCTTTGAGGAAAAAATTAAAGAGGCTGGGGGCATCAGACTCTTCATTGGAGGTGCTTCATGTTTTTCAATGTTCACATTGAGAGAATCAAAGATCTTTGAAATGCCACCACAAAATATGAGATGTTTGGTGGACACTGAGCCATACAAAGATAGATTTCAACATGTATCCTCAAAAGATACCTATACACATCAAATGATTCTGAATACAGCTAGACTTGCCCAGTATATTATGGCAGAGTCTGGATCCAAAAAGTTGAGACTTGTAATAAATGCAGCTTTAATATCTATTGCTCTTGTTCCTGTTGCAAAACATCTGATTTTGTGGTCAGACTGGTCACAAATTTTTGTGTAACCTATTAGAGAACTGTGCAGCTTCAAGTAGGAAACTGATTTAGGTCTACCTGGATGTAGTAACTTAAAAGTTTAAATAAAAAAAAAAATTTGCCATATTGGTTCTTTAACAAAAAATTTCACCATTTATGAAAAGAAAAGAAAAGACTCCCATTGTCTTCTTTTGATTATTGTATTTTATCTTTTATTTAATTTCCTCATACTGATACAAACAGTTCTTTTTGTTACAATTACTTCAAGTTTCATCGCTTAATTTTATGACAGTTCGATAAATATTATGATTTTTTCTGAATTGCTTTATCTTCTGTAACTCAGCAGCTGACCCCCCACTGCTGACCAGTTTTTTTCAAGTTTAAACCTATGAGGGCCTACAAACCTATTATCATCCATAGTGGATAGGCTATTTATAGTCATACAGTCTGTCTGTCTATCTCTATCCCTTCTTTTTTCGTGTTTATGTCAAAAATACCCTTCATCTGCTCTGCATATTGCTTTGATAAGGGCCTTTTTAATCCTTGTTTTTTATACATTCAATAAAACAGGTATTGGTCCAGATGGTCACATTGCCTTTAATGAACCGGGATCTAGCCTTGTGTCTAGGACTAGAGTGAAAAGCCTTGCGCAAGAGACTATCTTGGCCAATGCCCGATTTTTTAACAATGATCTGACACAAGTGCCAAAGCAGGCCCTTACTGTAGGGGTTGGCACTGTAATGGACTCAGATGAGGTAAGAGTTAGGTATTTAGTTGTGCATAAAAATTTAATAGTGGGGTTCAGTTCTGAAGGCAGCATATTTCTCTCAAATGCCTTTTATTAAGTCATAGAAAAAACAAAATATTTTGATTTTATTCACTGAATTATTTAACTCCTTTTCCTTTAAATTAGACAGTTTTGATAATAAAATTCATCCATTCTAACTAATGTTATCCTTTTTTCAAAATTGCCAATATTCCTCCACCCCTATTTCTCTGGAGTATCTTCCTTGTCTTCCATAGCCATTAAATGTGTTGATACACCCTTTCATCTAAAGGTACTCTTTTCTTCTGTTAGCTTATGTTTCTTTAAATTTTCTTAATCTGTTGCATGTCTCATGGTACAGTTCTTTATGAGACATTGTCTTTTGTAGGATATCCTATCTACTATTATTTTATTGTGAACTTTAATTGTTTGAAAACCGAAAATAGTTTACTTTTGTGTTTGAAGATCTTTGTGGTTGCATTCAAATCAAAATCTGAAACAAGTAATGAAAAAGACTATGCTTTATGTCCCCATTTCTCTTGATTTCTGCATTTTCAGTTTTCTGTGGAATTTTCATCTTAGAAGTTGCAACAATTTTATTTATTTTAAATGCTGCTCGATAGATATTTCTTTACTAATAAAATATTTGATCCCAAAGTGCCTTCAAAAGGCTTTATTTGCAATCTTCTTGAAACAATTTTCTCATTCATGGAATGCCCCACTAACATTTTTTTTTCCTTTTCACCATATGAGTATCTTGTCATTAACTTTCTCTCTTACAGGTAATGATTATCATCACTGGTGCCCATAAAGCCTTTGCTTTGCACAAAGCTATCGAAGAGGGAGTGAATCACATGTGGACAGTGTCTGCCTTTCAGCAGCACCCTCGCACAATATTTCTGTGCGACGAACCAGCAACAAATGAGCTGAGAGTTCGGACTGTCAAGTACTTTAAAGGCCTCATGGATCTGCATAACAAAATGATAGAGCCACTCTGAGTATTTTTTTGTAGCCAATAAAAATACTATATAAAACAGGAGGCATGTTACAGCTGCTGTGAAAAGGCAACTTTAACCAGCCTTTATATGTGCTCTCTGCGACTGATAAACGATATTTCAGTATTTTTCAACGTGTATTTTCAATCACATAGCTTCACATAATCAATAAATCATGCAAAATTTATATTTTTAAAGTTCATCTTTTCTTTTTTTGTGACATGTAAAGCTTGAATAGGTTTATTTTATAGCAGTATCACTAGAAAGACTATAAAAGAATAATTTTTGCATGCTGTTGAGGTCAATTTTGTGAACACACCCTTTCTTTGCCTTGCACAGGCATACTGTGTATATCATCATTCTAAAAATAGCATCAGCAAATGCAAAAAAAAAAATGATCCCTATTTTGATAGCCATATTGAAAAACTTTTAGTTTTTTTTTATATGAATTTTTGCTGATTAAAGTTTAGTTTTGTAAATAATATTTTGGAGTAATGAACCTAAAATATCTTTAATTTGTTGTATGATGGTAACATTTCTGACCTACAAAGTAACCTATGAAATTTTTAAGACCCAGCTCTAATGGCTTGCCTGCTCTAATGGACTGATGCTACAGGAAGCTTGATATTGCTGTTGTCTCAGTATGATGTGGACTGTGCCAATAAGGCGGGTTTCACAAAATTGGGGGTTGTATAGAGGTTGCAACTTGCATACAATGTTGTGAGAAAGATAACCCAAAATAAACATCCATTTAACTTTCAATGTGTTTTCTGTGCCTCAAATTAACACAAGAAGCAACAAAATGCAACTTGATGACGTATTTCTATTTTTTATTTTTTTTTTTTCTGTGCGGACGTCATTTTTCAGAAACACAGCATTTCCATCTTTAACGTACTATGTAAATATAAGCTATTATTAGAACCTAATTGTTCTTGAAAACCTTTTAGGTGTTATTAAACGCAAGAATAAGTGTCAACGCTATTAAAAACACATTAAATGCTGCAATTTGCTGAGCAAAGAGAAATGTATGGCTGTTTTAAAATTGCCGAAGCCCGGACGTTGTGTGTTTCCGATCAGAGGACCGTAGATCTAGCCCACTATTAATAGTAATGATATCATGATCACTCTTTTGGTGGTAAAAACGTGATGCTTGATATAAGTAGTGTGTATACAACCCCAACAGACGGAAGTTTCGTGCATTTAGAGACACTTTATCAGATATTTTCGTTTCGAAGCGGTGTGTTTCCGGCACTGATCGACGTTCGCTACATAGTTTACTATCATCTAGATTTTGTTTCACAGCGACTTTGGAACCCAATAGCAGATCAAACACAATCTTTTTTCATCGACGATTCTTGTGCTAATTGGAATTCACCTTTAGCCAAGGTAAGTAGAGTGCTTTTGCTTAATTAAAATTGTGTTTCTTATTGACGTTCGCGCTGACATTTGCCCTAGATCTACAAGTTCGGTGTGTTCAAAACATTTTTTGACAAACAAAGATGCTTTTAGGCTATAGTAATGTGGTAAAACCGAAATTTAGTTTGCCTTTCGTTGTTCTGTGTGGTTTTAGGTAAAATATTTCTTCTTTTTCTTTCAAATTCAATAGTATCCAATCTCTAAGCCTTGAAACTGGGCAGTTGGGTGCGAGCGTCGGTAGTTCAGAATTACTTTGACGCCAGTGTCGTGTTCCGGTAACACAGGTGGCAGCCATTATGGCGGCGAACGTCGTTGATCGGAAACAAAATGGCGGGGCCCGTCGTTTCACCGCAACCACAAATGCAGCGAACGTTCTATATATCTGAAACAATAGGCTTACTGGTGCGAGCGTCTGTTTATGGAAACACTTTAAAATAAGTTTGTAAACGACATTACAGTTTTCAAGTTAGAAAAAAAATTGTTTTAATGAGAAAATAACTGTATAGACCAGTTGACTGTACTTATTGTATGAATCTAGATATTTTTGCGAGATTTTTTTTTTTTTATTAGGCCTCTCTAGATTTGGAATTCTGTAGATCTAGATATAGGGCTAAATACTATGAACTTTTCTTACTTTACGTAAAATTGTCTGCTAGTCTAATTGCAGATTGAGGACATACTCAATTATTCAAAGCTTAAGTAAAAATGCCTTTTCTCACTTTTTCTTTTTTTTAGGGCTAAATTATTAATTTGAGATAATGATTGATAGTGTAGTAACCATAACTTTTAGCACTTTATCATGATTTTAGTCTGATAGGCACTGGAGTTCTTGACTTGAAAAGTATCATCTGGAAGTACCAAGCTACGAAATGAGTGGAAAGAGAAGGAGCCAGGGTAATATCAGGCATATATCTTAAGCGTCAGCGCCTTGCAAGTAAAAGGAGAAGGGATGAGACAAAAGAAAAAAATTGCAAACAAGATGTTGATTAGAGCCATGGAAGAAGACAGAGAATGAGAGAAAGCTTTGAGGAGGTGAGAACTGTCTTTTTTAGCTGTTTTTTTTTTCTTTGTGACATCGAAAAATTGTCTGAATATTCTCCATGATATTAAGACCAGTAGATACACTTGTTTTACGTGTATTATAAAATTTTTATAGAGAAATGGGCTGCAGGTACCGAGAAAAGAAGGCAGCTGAGGCTGGGCAGCATATCCGTGTGGCTTTAAAAATTCTCTCTTTAAACTCTACAGGTACTGGAGATGATTGATGATAGTAGGCAAATGTTCATCAGTTGTCTCAGACCCAAAGCTTCCTCAAGCAAGCAAGCAGGGGAGGTTTGGGTTTTTCCCAACACTCCTGATGAGAGCCTTGTCACTCCGGGAACAGACACTATAACAAGACTCTCTGATCCCGTTGTAGATCCTATCAAGGGGCCATATACTTTTGTTTGAATTTTTTATAATTTATGTTTAAGACAGCTGTAATGCTTGGCCTAAGCTTAATTTATCTGTTAAAATAAAGCTGTAATTTTTTCAAAGGAAACGTTGCTTCCATTTTTTACTTAGATCTTGTGTTTTCATGTCAACCTGCCTTATGTTTGTTGTTTGCCTTGTGAAATTCGTAAAATTATGCCTCTGGTGCATTTCTAGATACAATTTAGCCATGTGTGTCATTTGTCATGAATAGTTCATTTTTATCTAGTTTTTCAAAATGTGAAACATCTTGCAGAATTGTGATATTTCCGAAAACAAGGGGAGGTCACTTTGAACCATTATTACTCATAAGAGGTGAGGCTCTTGCTCAAAATTTTGCTATATTTAAAATCCTCATAAAATTTCTTTTCCATTGATATATAATAAGACTATTTTCAATCACTTTTATTTTTTCCAAAATTTGGGATGTTTGGGGAACCAGTTTTGTGAAACCCGCCATAATAGAATTGCACTGGTTGTTCAATGAATCGAAATCTAAATAATTACACAAAATCTACACATATTTCTCTCAAAACCAGTTATTTCTTCAAGATTTATTAGTTTCAACTGATGAAAACCCACAGGACTAAGTTTACCATAGAGATCTAGATCCAGTTTGAGAATTGTATCTAGACCAACCGTGTCACTTTCAATGTTGAGCATTCAGATGTTGGACTTATTTGCACATGCTAGATGTTATTCAGTAATAGTTTGCTTTGATAAAATGTAAATTTTATTTAAAAAAATCAAGTAAACTTGCATAAGGAACATAATATGTTTATATTAAGTCCCCATAGACCTGTTTTTTTTTTAATTCCTTTTTCACTGTCCAGCAGATGTAGGGGAAAACTTATGAATAGAGGTAGATTAACTACTAAATTCTAATAGAACCATTCATTTTTGTCCAATAAACAACTTTTTATACATAAAATCATAAATTTGATGTATGGTATGATTTTATATGATTTTTGAAAAATTGATAGGAAACCCAAAAAGTATATAATTTGCTATAAAACATTACAGTTATCTTTTGAAGGCACTATATGATTCAATGTCAGCAAAACTATAACTCACAGTGTCGTAAAAAAAAAAAAAGTGTAGCATTTTCTATGACAACTTTTCTGTGCACAGTAAATTTCATGATTTGCAAACACAAAATTGTAAAGTTATGCCCTTTGCAAAATTTGTTATATATTGGCCAGTTTTAGCCACAAAATTAATTTTTATATAATATTCTTACCATTTTTATGCTACTTTATGTATAATCTGTCAAATTAAATATTTATTTTTAAGCTGAAATAACAAGAGCTAAAAATAATTGCCCCATACATTTGGTTTGGGGTACCTACTAGAATGCCTCAAAAGTTTATTGCTTTTCAATCAAGTCTATTATTAGATGGTCTTGTTATTGAGGTTCAAATTTAATCTTTTTGTATATCATGTAAAAGAGTATGGTTTTATAGTAATTAATAAAAAAGTTGATATGCTTCATTACTAGAGCTGAACTGCATACAGTATAAACAGTGTTACAGAGAATAATTTTTTCTCTCGTTTTTTAATGTAATTGCTTGATATTTAAATACATGTACTTTTATATTATTGATTTCCTATTGGACTATTTTTGTACTTTTCCATTAAAACTTGTGTATACATTTAAGCTGTTATTGAATGCTGGTCTGTTGACCTCTGTGGGACAATTTGAATCTTAATATCATTACCATGAACATGTTTCAACATTCCTGCTTCTCCTTTTTTTTTCCATTTCATTTTCTTTAAAAAAAATTGTTTTTCTTATTAAACACTAATTCAAGAGATAAACTTGTTGTGAAAATCGTTGCAGTTTGCTCCTATATTATGGTTCTAGTTAACCCTTCATTGTGAAAGCAGCAGTTGAATTAGCACTGAATGTTCTGTACGCTAATGATTCAACAAAGGTGCATGCAGTACTAAAGGGCTGTTGGCAATTCTATTTTGTGCTGTCCTAGTTTTCAATCATAAACAATTTAGTCCTTTGTTACATTCATTTTTATTTTATTGATTAAGTAGTAAAACTATAAAAGTAATTACTCTAGCTGTTATTCGGTTGGTAATATTTCAGACATATTATTCAATTTAAAAGCATCCCATGGAATGCTTTGCATGTCATATTAGTTTAAAAGTTATTGATCCAGCAACCTTTCCCCTGGTGTTTTTACAAATTAAGTCAATAATTTTAGCCATTTTTTTTTTTTACTACTTTTGGAATTTCTTACTCTAATCAAGACTAAGCTGATTTTCTGAATCCCCCCATACTATACTGACAATCTAAATCCTAATCAAGGCTGATTGATAGAAAAACCTCATACTATTGTAGTACACAGTATACTAGTACACAGTAGTATACAGTAACCTGCGCATGGAGCTAGTAGTTTTCATTATTTTTATCTCTCTTCCCAGTGATAAGTTTTAATGAGGTGTGTAAAGGTATTTTACATGTTAGGGTTTGCCAAAACATGGGCCGTCGTCAGATAACAAGAATTGACACATAATTATCAACCCTTGTCAATGTCACCAATGTCAGTGATTGTTTCTGTTAGTGAGTGTAAGACTGTAAGTTCTGCAATCTGACTTCTCAATCTTTCTCATCATCTCTCCTCAATTCTCTATCTCACCCTGTATCTCTCAATTTCTTCCTCTTTATGTCTCTCTTTACCTCTCACATACTGTCTCTGTCTCTCATTCTTTCTATATCGGCAGCCTCGGTGGTGTGGCAGATGGTGCTCCTTGAAATGGAATCAGCATGATCCTGAATTTGGTTAGACCTGACCAATCTTACACTTTACAGCCACAAGCTGGCAGAGGGTAAGAAAACAAAGATTGCCTGGCTCTCCTTTGTCAGAGAGGTCTTGCACTAACTCTGCTCTGCTATCAGTAATAAGAATGTCTCGAACGAGGCCAACATATCGGGGCCCTGATTCTGTAGCCTTCTTCTGCATGAGCCCTTGAAAACTTCCAGCATATCACAAGGAAAACATACAGTATTCTGATCGCAACAGATTCAGGAATGTGTTTGTATATTACTAGGGCTTCTAGAAGTTCTATGCCCATCACGGATCTTTGGTCAATTAAAATTTTTCTGACATGTGAGAACACTCTCCCACAACTTGCCGAGGAACGAGGAACAAGGAGTTTTAGCAAAAAAAGGCAGACAAATTTGCAGTCCTCGTCTTGAGTGGCCAGGTGAGCCCAAACTTCATCTTTCCTCCCAGCCACAGGCAAATTCCATTCCATGATAGTTTGCTAAAGCCGAGTAAGTTTGTTTTCAACTTCATCATCTGTGGACTCCTCTGGGAACAAGAATTGGATTCTTGACGATCATGTTTCTCATGGGTGACAATGATCCAACATTGATAATTTTTTGAGGCTGGGCAGAAGCAACACTTTTGAGGAAACTATTGTTGTGGGCAAGATGGGCTTTCACAGACAGACTGGTAGCACTCCGAAACACAACTATAAAAGGAATCCAGCTTCTTCCCTGAGATGGACTTTTGCTGAATGAAGGCATAAGCTTCTACACCGATGGCCATCTCTTTGTGATTTTTCAGTTGTAGGGTAAATTATATTCAACATCAAAGACAAGCTTGTTCGCCATAGCACAAGGCTTTGTAAATTTATAAAGTACTTCCCGCATTAATTTCTGCATTGAATCATCAAGCAGAGGGATCTGTGGTGATTCTACCAGGTTTTTAGTAAGGAATGGCTCAAAGTCAAACACCTTCACAGAAAATTTAAGGAAGAAGCTGCAAAGTTGTGCTGTATGAGAGCAGAGTGTCTCATAAATGTGTTTAGCTTTCGAGTGAGCAGCTGCTGATCCAACTTGTATTGTCTTTGCTTCTTCCTGGAACTTGGAAGAAAA
>BLXT01001714.1:567912-581887 GCA_019648995.1 Plakobranchus ocellatus
ATATATATATACATGTATATATATATATACAAAATATATAAAAACTAATTATATTCTGAAGAATTTTGAGAGCTTAAATTGGTTGTAAATAATCCATCTGCAATTTCCTCTACAAAAGATTAGCAGTATTTGTACAAACACAAAAATACTATGGGAGAATCTCTTTATCAAAAGAAATAATAACCTCACATTATCTTTTAGTCGATTCCCTCTTTACCTTTTAAATCTCTTTTCCCCCTTCTATCTCATCTCTCCTTCTCTTCCTATCTTTGTATGTTTATTTAAATTTTTCTCTCTGCTGTCCGCTATATTTTCCTTTTCTCAACATAAAATTTTCTTTTGGCTTTAGAGCTGTTTCTTAAATTTCTTTTGTACTTAGGCATTGGATACATATTGAAATTTGACAGTTTGCCTAGGCCTAGATTAGATAAAAAAAGTTTAACTACGTTGGCCTAAATATTTGCATTGTTGTTTTATTCTAGTCGGAGAATTTTTTTCGAAAAAATGCGCACTTCATTCTGTCTAGATTTTACACACCAAGTTTTTACTTCTAATGAGATAACAACTAGCAGAATCATCGTTTTACAATATCAATCTTTTATTTGAACACTTTGTTTTATGTCATTGACACAACATGAACATATATCCTCCAAAATAATAACTAAAATCGATCCTTTGAAAACCCCACTTTGTCAAATGGAAATCATCCACGTTTATGTTCATTATATAATGAATTTTTTTTGTGGTAAACTGAACCCGCCTTTGGTTACTCAATATTGGCAAAAAATATAATTACCGGTATGTTTTTTTGTATCCTCCTGAATTGGCTACTCTACGTATGCTTTACTATTAGTCCAAGACTGCAAGTTACTCTCAATTACACAAAGAGAATAATGGGTTACTCTCACCAGTAGTGCCCTGGGCGCATTTTGGTTTTTTTCCAATAGCTATATTAGCCCAAATGGGTATATTGTTCTCAGAGCCTCTAAAAAAAGATCACCCATAAGCACAGCTGGCTTGCTTTTACTCTCTCTCTCTCTCTCTCTCTCCCCTCTCTCTCCCTCTCTCCCCTTCTCTCTCTTTCTTTCTTTCTTCACTTTCTCTCTCACCGATCTTCCCTCTGCCTATCCAATTTGTTCTAAAACCTAAGTAATTGCTTTTTACTCCTCAAAAATATTTTGGAAAAACAATGACATAATTAAAAAGGTACAAAATCGTATTGCAAGGCTTATCTAAATGATATTTCAATAACATATCATATTACTTTTCCTTTACCACATCAATTATCAACTTCATTAGTGAACTAAACTTTCTACTGCTACTAGTGCTAGTTACCCTGTCTTAAGATATTAATTGTATGTAATGTGAATAACGAAGCATGATGACATTATTCAATATTGTACCCGTAAAGTTTCATCGCTCTAAAATTCACTGTTCACAAAATATTACCAGAGACACAATGAATTGGACTAAGCACTTTGACAATCATAAAGCATATAATATCTGATATGTTTGTATCTTAAATTTCTTAAAAGCGTAGTAGCAAATAATCATCTTTTTAAACCTCACAGAAAATCGACAGAGCAAAATGAAAATCATTCTATTTGAATTAACAACATTAAAAAATAAACAACATCATTACAATACGAACAACGTCCCAAAATAGGGAGAGCAAAAGGAGTACAAAGAAATATCTAATAAAACAAAACCGCTTGACTATGTGAAATTAAAGATACTTATGAAATATTTGTACCAATAACATAAAAATAATAATGATTTCAGCCATTGAATAAAAACTAACAACATTATAGTAAAAATAGTAATAGTAATAGCAATAATAATAATAATAATAATAATAATAATAATAGTAAGTAAAATTATAATTATAATAATAACAATAATAATAAAAATGGGCCAGACTCAGTCTGTGAAATTTTCTGTTTACCTGGAACATACTGTTAGATTGTCATAGTAGATCAAAAGTCACCATTGGAGAAAACAAGTCCAGGAGAAAGAAAAAATGCTTTATAAGCCTTAACTACGTAAATAATGGTATAAACCAAAGAATAGTGTACACTACATCGGTGCCTTTCTGGCATGTTCAAGAAAAAAGGTGTCAAAGTTATGGAACAACCTTTTACAATAATTGCTAAATAAAATTAGAAGAAGGACAAAAACAACCACCATAAACAACATAGGCCACCTTAGGACACTATGGATTTGATCCAAATACCTCACTGGAAACGAAGGAAGATCTCAATTAAATTAGATCCCATACACATCATCAAAGATGTTGGAAATCCTAACATGGAAATTGCTGTATCGATTTACACCTCGCATGAAACACAGTTTGTAAGCGATGAAATAAAATAATAATTTTATATACATAATAACAATAATAAAAGTTTCAACAACAAAAATAAAAACTACAACAACAACAACAACAACATTACTACTCCAACTAACAACAACAACAACCACAACAACAAGATTAATCAATAATAAAAGAAAAAAAAAAACAAATATCACGACAGTATTTTACATAATCATGACAATTTTGATAACAATGAAAGTAAAAGTAAATCAGTGAAACATTATAACAGTTAATTATCTTTGAGCAATCGAAAAAGTGTTCTTCATTCTTCAAATTCTAAAGAAAGTAGCCAGTTAGACTTAAACAGCTATGGAGGTGATCGCAGAATTAAATGGAATAAATGAAATGGTAACATTTTGTCCTTGTAGGCTTTAGTATGTATGCATGTATGTGTAAGTGTGTGTGTATTTATATATATATAAATTTAGCTCATTCTGAAATGATGACATGGAAAAGAAGTTTTTTTCTGAAGTCAATGCCTGACACCTATCTTTTATGTCATGCTTTCAAATCTTAAAATATTATATTCTTTCTATACATTAAAAAAGAGTAATAATGATCATAGCCACAAAATTTAAAGACTTAAATCTGCGATTGAGTATAATTTTTCAGCATAGCTGTTTACTGGTCGAAAAAAACAACTCAAAGAGATGTATATCACCTTGACGATAAGGAAATTTATAGTTCACAATCAATCTCTGTTGCACAGTGGAGGGCTAGTTACAAATAGGCCGTAATCCTACACATGTAACATATCAAAATCTCGAAGTGATAATGCCTGCGACTAAACTAAAAGGTACCTTTTGCCCCCAGACTTTACCAACCAAATGTCCACTTCGTTGATCCAGTTGAATTGTAGCTTTTGCGAATCTAGGCATGTCTAGACAGTGCCTAGGTCACAGAGGAATAGATTTACTCAGTCTTCGGCGTAGGTTTGAGCAGAAAGAGAGGAAATAAAAGACGAAAAAGGAATAAAGTATAATGTAACTGAGGAATTCGATTCCGAAATCAAAATTCAAATTGTTAACTTTAACCGCTCGCCTGAAAAAAAAAAAAGCTCTGACCCACAGTTTGTCCGCCTTACCTGATCAAATCCTACGCGTAGTTTCTCTAGCCGGCCCAACCCAAAGAGAAAAGGCGGCACGGAGATGGCAGTGTAATCAGACTGGAAGGTTTTTTCACTATTTCATCTTTGAAAAAGTCAACCACCTGTCCAGGGTTGCCTGACCTATCCTCAAATTTAAATTTATAGAGAATCGCATGACTCCCAAATTTTCATTCTAGCACTCTGGCATTTTGGACAATTTTTAGGTACTGAAAGACGGTCTGGCTCTTTTTGGCACTTTTCTTGTATGTGTAGTTAGAAGCCTAGCAGATCTGTGGCACTTTCACTTTCGGTTGTGTTTCTTTTTTTATCATTTGTTTAGACTGTAGTCTATATCTGTATATCTACATTAAAATTAGGCCTATTAACCAGTTGGATTACGCAGCCTAATGCCAAGAGGAGAACTGGTTAGTTGATCACTCTTTGTTTACTCAAAGCAAAAACGAAAGCGTTTTTTTAGGCCTGCATGAGTTTTATTTGATGTGATTCTTGTCCATGCATGTTACTGCCAAGGCGATTTAGAAAAGGGATACATGGAAAAAGATCTGTCCACGCAATCATAAACAGTATGCAAGTCAAAATATAATATGGCTTTTTTACCTTTATACAGTTGGCTATTATATCTAGTTATGAGAAGTTAGTAAAACATGATACGATCTCGTATAAGGGATTAATTAGCAGTCTACAAAGTTTTGTGGTACACTTATAAGTTGATTTAAAAAATCCGGCACTTTTCTGGCACTTTGAAAATGAGAATCTGGCGCTGAAGAGAAAAACTGATCTGGCAACCCTGTTCCTGTCCCCTTTTTTAGTTAAAGTTAGGCTAAAGGCGTTGATAGAGGACGGTGAAAAAGTAGTTGGGCACAAAAGAAGTTTGGATACAATAAGACAGAGGTATAGGCACATATAATACAAATAGGCACATCGGATATGTGGAACAACGAAGTTATTTCATTTTTTTTTTGGAAAAAAAGCTTCAATAATCCAGCGTGTAATTAGGTCAGGTACTTGTATATAGAGCGATAATTTCCTATGATAGAAAGGTCTTAATGAGGAAATAACAAAGTAGTTTGATCCAAGAACTACTGCCTGCAAGCTTCAAAATAAAAATAAAAAATTGCAATGTATCTTATCATACAAAATATAAATATAATAAATGAAGTATAATAGTGTAAACTACTGGTAAATATTAGTCAATTTTGTTTGCTTATGGTTGTGACGAAGTATTTGGGAAATATATAGAGATGAGTTTTGTTTCCATTCATTTTAAGTCAATTTGAATTATCATGCTTTGCATTGACTGAGATCTTTTGCTATTTCCAACATGCAGTAACATGATTTTGAATTTGATGTCAGTCTGTTTTTTTATTTTGTTTTTTTTTTAAACAAAATATTTCAAATAGTGTGCTAAAATAATATTCCTCGCTATATATTATGATTAAGCCAAACGGCTAAAAAATATCCAGGTGAGGAAGGGAAAACTTGAACGTAACTAAAAGCTGACAAGCCTATCGGTTAAAGACTAACATGAGGCTTGTTTTTCCTTTACCAGTATAAACGGCGTTGCTGTCTTTATCTAACATTGATTGCAAACGCTTAAATGTGTATATGCACAACTGAGTCCGATTTCATATGCATATAGGACTCCCTTTATTTTCTAGCAAATGATGACATACACGTAATACAATTATTTATGGAAAAAAAAAAAACGAAGTGTGTATGCTGAATGACATATCAAGATTTATGAAGAGATGTAAGCAACCTTTTAATAGAACAAGTACTGTTTACTCTTTACTTTTATCTTAGCTCTTCACTTGGAAAACTTCATTTTACTTATTTACCATTTGAATGAGTTGTTAGGAAGTGTTTTATTTCTTTTGGGCCACTATGCACCAATTTGAATGATCATAAAATGTATCAACGATGGCGAGCGAAGGCACAAAGTAAGTGATCAGCCCATCAAGTTCACCTTGTTTGAAAACATGATAGTAGCGGCTAAGGCTAGTATTACTGGAAGTTGTGTCCTTCGAATGGGACTGTCTGTTCAAAGTCGTGGCTGACAGTCCCAAGTGCCCAGAAAGATTTTCCTTACATGTTTGTGTTTGTTTTGGATTTGCGTCTGTGTTAGATTCTTTAAAGTTTGTTTTCCATTGGTCATGCAAATACGGAATGTCTAGTTTGCTAAGATTATATTTAGAGCAAGAGTTGTGAGTTTGTGATGATTTACTAGAGGTTTTCATGATAGCCTTTGAGGTTCTCTCGTCTCGAATGATTTGGTCCATGTTATAAGGGTTCTTTTTTTCAAACGTGGTGTAAATGGGAGCTCTACCCGGATGCTTCTGACACGACTGGCTTACTGGATTACTTAAATTATATGATGCGTTTTTTATTTTACACATGTGTGAGTTTGTGGAGTCCGAGGTTTTTTGCTCGTCTGTCGTGGCTTTGTGCGAAATCATTGTCTCTCTCGATATAGCCCTACTTTCGCAGACAGAGTTGTCGCATACCGGGTTTTTGATAACTTCCAAAATAAGAGCATCTAGATCTTCATGATTCGCATTATTGGTAGAAACAAAGAGCGCTTCATTTGTTTGATCACACTCATCGATACACTTGAGTTTGATATCTTCACTGTGCTCCTCAACTTCCGAGGGGGAAACTTGTCTGCTAATTTTACAAATGCTGTCTGCTTTGTTGTCATTTTGCGAAGCGACGTAACCAAATGTCCAGTTTGGAGGCATCAAGTGAATCATACTTCGATCTTTCCTTCCTCTTTGCGCTTTTGTCATTGAATCTGAGTGTCTTCGTCGCAGTCCGCAAGATTTTTGTTGTCTGCAACATGTATTAAGAGCTGTCGGTGTTTTATCTTGGTTTTCCATATCTACCGTATGAATCTGCTTTATTCTCTTCCTGGCACTGGTATTTTCTCTTGCTTCAGTAATATCATTCGCGCTTGTTAATGTGCCTTTCCCATCCTCATCAAAATTTGTTTCTTTAGTGGTGACTGACTCTTCACCATTTTTAGTTGGACTATCCAGACTACTTCTAGGAAATTCTCTGACAGCAAAGTTAAGTCTTCGCATTTCAGCAAATATCAGTTTTGCAGAATCGTCAAGTTTGTTTACAAAATTTTCTTCGCTGATACCCTCAGACAAAAGATCTATTGCAGCGATAACGCTCAGTCTGCATTCAGGATGGGGCTTTTGAACTTTACGACTCATTTTAGGGAACTTCTTTGGCCCATCTAAGTTACGATTTCGCTTCTCAAAAGATGTTTGTCGTTGGCTTCTTACTTTTGGTCGTTTTCGTGAAAAATCTAAAGTTTGGGGTCTCTGAGCTCCTTTAAGACTTTTGCTATGATTTATTGTCACATTTATGTTATTACAGGCAGTTCCAAGGTTTAATTCAGGTCTGGGCAGTGGAGTTGAAGTTGCGTCGTCATCGCTGTCTTCAGGATTAAAGGATATAAAGTAATCCTTGTCATGGTTCTGATCACTGTTAAAAAGTTGAGACAATCTCTGAGTGAGGGTCTGTAGGAATGACTTTTTAATCTTTGTTTTAGTGTCTCTTTTGCGGTTAGGATCAGGCACATGGGAGAAAATATGTTTGAAAATCCAGCTATCGTTGTTGAGACACTCTGTCGGCCCACCAGTAATTGTATTTGGATTATAAGTATCTTTTGATAAGTCAGTGCTTATAGTAATAGGTTTTATACGGTTTTCCTTGGTAACAAAGTTCATTTGCATGTTCTGAGATTCATTATTTTCAATATTTACAAGGAATTCTTCTTTTTCTGAACTCTGATCATAATCTGTACTGGTATTCTGTTGACTTGTGCAAGACAAAGTTAAACTAGTCGTTGTCTCGTCGCTGGATCTGTTTTCGTCAATATATTCTTCCTCGACTGAAAACGTGGGCTTTTTTTGCTTTGTTGCCGATACTTTGACACATGAGGCTATTTGTCGGCCCTTTCTCAGTCGACTGTTCTCTGTATCTGATAGGAGGATGCAGCTTTCTTCCCTGTTAGATTTGCTAAATATTCCAGTAATTCTGTGAAACATCTTTTTCATTGGATTGAAATCTGGGTCATTTTGAAAATGCTGTTCACAAGAAAAAGTTGAAAATTTCTCTCCTTCAGGCATCTTATCGTCGGAATCACAGCTTTTATGAGATTCAGAATCACTCGAGGAAAGTCGCTGGTTTCCCTTGTCAGGTAGTGAATACTTTCTACTCAACTGTCTCTTCGTCTCAGTGTCTGTTTGAACTGATTTTTCGTTTGTCATGTTAACGAAAACCGGACCACTGTACCTATTGTTGTTGCCGGCATGATGATTACAAGATAGGGCAATGGATTTTTTGTCTTGCTCAGCATCGGGTGTAAAAACACAATCTGCATCAAAAAAGCACTCATTATTATCGGCAAGGTCGGAAGGGGCAAATAAGACCTCTGTACTAGTGTTGTAGTCAGTCAACCCTCCACCACTGCTGGGTGTTCTTAACCCTGGAGTTGCTATGCTAGGAGTTCGTAGGGTATCTGAAAAGACAGAATCTGAGTAGCGGCAAGCTCTCTGGTTGTCCATACTTGACACATCTGAGTAAGCACGGCCTCGGCAGTTTTCATGATCCACAGAACCCAAGAAAAGAGGTAATTTGCAACCATCTGGCAGATTGGGGTCTGACTTGTAATGTGTTTTTACATCGCATTCACGAAGTGTTTGAACTAAGATGTGTGGCAAAGCGTCTTTTTCCTCAGAACAATTCGTAGAGACGCTTGATTTATTGCTGCAGACGCTTGGATTCCTAAAAGATCGGCTATGAAGTCGAGGTGTGTCAGCGGCAACACCTTCACTGCTGGGATCAAAACATCGTGCCCTCTGAGAGTAGACCCATTTTTCAATTTCTGAGTGCCCATCTATCTGACCTTGTGCAGAACAAACTTTATCTAAAGCTATAAATTTGCTTGAGTCTGGGATCGGACCATCGCTCTCACCTGATGTAATTCCCCCTCCAGTGTACCAGCTACAAGGCGACACGTTTCCTGGTGACATTCCATCGCTTTCATCTGCACTGCTACTTATAAGCACCGGAGCTACCACTTGGAGATATGTCTTGGTTTTGAAGTCACTCTTCCCTTCATTTGCCCCAGGAGACTCGTCATCGTCGGGATCTTCACTGCTACAGTTTTGGTGTATATCGCAAGTTTCAAAATTAGCTGATAATGAAGTTGTACAGACAAAAGGTACTTGGTAGGTAACTAAGCAATTGGTACACATCGATGTGGGCCCCGTAAAAGTCGCCTGTCTATGAGGCTCCTGTTGATAACTCAAACTCTGAAAGCTTGTTTTAGCTACATGCATTGGTGCAAGTTTGTTAGTGCAACATGGATAATGATCATGGTGTCTCAATAATAAGCTTTGACCAAGAGGAGTTCTCAAGCTGTAAGGGCTACACTCAGCGTCTGTGGCGTATCCATCACTCAAAGCCCCATTTTGAATCTCACATATATCTTCTAAAGAAGATGTAATTGTTAGCTTTTGCACCATTTGCTTTCCTCGACAAAATTCCTTTGTATCGTCAAAGTAAGCTTGGGTAAAGGATTTACCTGTCGTAATGTTCGGTACTTTTAAGCTAAGAATTTCTTGATATTGCCTACATTCTTTATTTTCTTCCGTACCAGATTTGTTAATTTTGGAATCAAAAGCTCTAATTTTAACGTCCATCCTTTTCATTTCAAGCTCAACGTCTTTGAGGTATCCTAAAGCTATATCCATTTGTACACTTTTTCTCCCACTCTTAATAAAAGTGTCTAATTCATCTCCATGTACAGACATGTCTGGTATGCACTTCACCGATGCCCAAGTATATGTCATATCATTTCCGACCTCAATTTCATTGTTTTCAGGGGTAAGATTCAAACAGTCCTTATTTGTGTCAGGAAATAATGAATCAATTTCAAATGTGTTGCCACCTAAACAATTTGTGTTATCTTTTCTTAAATCACTTGATTTTTTATCTTGCCCATCCTCATCAACGCTAAAAACTTGCAGCCCAGAGGAGATGCTACTGACAACATCATCAACTGAGTCTACAGGTTCATCGTTACTACTTGACCAAGATTTCGACGATAAATTCCGCAAAAATCTTCCAAGTCTCCGACATTCAGACACCAGTTGTCCGGGCAATTTAGAAAGAGATACATTTTCGAAAGAGTTTAACTGACTTTTCTCATTTTCTACACAACTTATTTCACTTGTATTCGAATTGTGTTGTAAACATGCTTGGGACAAAGACTTTTGCCGTTTTAAAGGAGCGTTTGTCGATCTTTTGTCAAACACGCCAAACTGTTTAGCGTTTCTCTGATTCAAGACAGGCATCCAATAATGAGATTCTTTAGCTGTTCTAGGATTATCTCCAACTGATCTTGATCGTCTCCGAAGGGCATTTGACCAACGCTCTGATTTGCTCTTTTCCGAGAGAATGTTCTCAGTCTCTTTACCTGATAAGCTTTGGAAACGCGTATCATGTACCATGTTTTCATCAGAGATTTGGACCGCATAGGTTTCGCCAGAAGAATCTTGATCAGCCAGGCAGCAAACAGTATTCCGTCGGGTCAAACCTGAGAACCAAAAAGAGATTAAGATAATTATGTTATGCAACGTACACGATTTTTAATGGCCAAATGGCGTTAAGTCTATTAATCGAATTGACGTTGCTGGCGCAGTGTTAAGACCTGAAATCTGCAAGGACCCTTTATCTCAGACTCAAGGTGATAAATGAGAACTAAATGCTGGAGGTTTTAATGCTTTTAATGAGACGTAACAGCTGAAGTGATGTTTCTGTTTGTAAGTTTTGCAGACTGAACTATACTTATTTTGGTATGTTCCCTTAAAACCTTTAACTAGGTCTTGTTTTGAATTATTGGAGTGTAAATAAATCTCGTCCACAAATTCAAAATAATAAGGTTAAATTTATAGCGACGAGAAAAAGAAAAAAAGGAAGAAAAATAGGTTTGTTCATCAAACTCGTTGTGTTTCCTCGTCTAACGGTATTATCCTTCCGGATATGGTACAGATTATCTCCTAAAACATACAGGGATAATGTTTCTATGGATCAGTTTGTAATAGCAAAATAACGCAAAGGAGGAGTAAAATAAAAAGATACGTATTACATTAAAACTTTATGATTCAGCAAAGCGATATCAAAGTAATGCGATCTCGTGTGCATTACAATTTTGTATCTTAAAATTCGGCCAAAAAAAAAAAAAAAATCTTAAAGCATTGCGTGAAAGAATTGATCGGCTTTAAATCAATATTGAATCTTTTCTTCTTTCAGATATAGCTTAACTCCCTTAACTTTTTTAGAAATCGTCTTTTTTTGCATTAAATACCTTTGCAGAATTTTTTAACATCAACTCTCATATAAAGAGCGGCTTTACTCCTTGCTTTTTTTTCCTCCTTGATACGTCGCTATTTCAACTTGAATGTTTGGAAACAGAGGACAACGATTTTAATATTCCTATTGGTTAGTTGATGAAACGAAGACTTTGAGAAATGAGAAGCGCAGTAAAGAACATCGTACTGTATTCTTTAATTAAAAAAAAAAATTGTGCACATCTCTGGTTCACTACGTGGTGATTTCAGGCTTTTAAGCCCTCGTCAGAACAGGACGTCGGTTGTGTGCTCGACTTAAAATCCGGCCTTTGATGCCTTGAGCTATTGGCATCTATGACCTTCATTGGTCGAGTTGCAGCGCCATTCCAGAATTTCCTTACCGCTGTCACATCACATGCAGTAATAGAGTAATAGTTTGAACTTACTCATAACAATGTACAATTGCTCAAAAGTTTTTTCACAACCATAACCAACCTTTCCCCTCTGGTCGTGCCCAGGGAATCAGTACATCTTGACAATCAAACTGAAATAAATAAAAAAAAAATCTCGCGTCGTAATTGATTTTCACTTTAACTGACGGGTTTTTTAAAAATTGAATCCAGTAAATTGCTCTTTCAGTTTCAAAGCATAGTATTCCCAAATGTGTATATTATTCAAATATTACATTTCGCTATTGAGCCCCTCACATTTAATATACGTTGAACAGTTATTAATAACTTTCCGATGATGCATCACATTCACATGAAATAGACATTTTAAAACAACGACTAAACGAGGGAGCCAGAAATAACCATAACTGAACAGTTTCAGCCGAAAAGAAACCAAACGAAAACAAAAAGCAACATTATTTTATTTTAAATCATTAACATGCTCTGCCTGACCCCTTTGCATGTATGATCAAAGAGTATTGCCGTTAAATTGGGACTTTATTCATTTTTTATTTGATTCGAGACCCCCGCACATTTTTCTGATAAACAAACTAACAAAACGACTGACAACAACAACAACAACAACAAAAAAGCAATAATGAAAAATATCAAGGAAAAAAAATGAAACAAGCTTCAAAGTGTATAATTCAAGCCAGGGAAAATTGGACATGGTCACTCCTGGTTTGCGTTGAACCAGACGGCTTTTTAGAAAATTCTGCTACTCATATTAGAAAATTCTGCTATTCATAAGAGGACTATCATTTCAATATGTGGCCTAAGTATACAGGCCATGGCTTCCCACCTTTCGGTGCGTCTGCTCAAAAGCCCAGACATAAACCATTAGCTTTCCTCCTGAAGACAAAATTCTCGCCAGCTCGTTCAGGGCCTTAACCCTTCTCTCCATGGATGCGAAATGGTGTATGACACCGATGGAGATGACAGCGTCAAAGCAGGAATCCCTGAGAATTGTTATAGTCATATCATATTCGCATATGTATTTGTTATAGTTTAACAAAGTTATAAAAATATTATTAATTTGTCGCTTTCGTGTCTTTTAGCCTTAATGCCTATTCCCATCTTAGCTCTTCAAACATATATGAACATAATTTACACTTAATAGTACCTCTTATCTTAAATTATGTAATCTCATGAGAAAGAATGAGAGAAAGAAAGAGAGAGAGAGGTGAAAAGAGAGACAGAGAGGAGAGTGCTAAAAGAGAAGAGAAGAGAACAGAGAGTGAGAGAGAGAGAGAGAGAGAGAGAGAGAGAGAGAGAGAGAGAGAGAGAGAGAGAGAGAGAGAGAGGGACGCAGAGGAGAGTCAGAGAAGGCAATTAGTTATGTAATAGAAAAAAGTTGTAAGACCAAATTTACAGTGAAGGATGGCTTAAAACACTCTGTTTCCTCATCCACGTTTTTGGAGCCGACGCAACATACCTGAAAGGTAGAGCAAAGTTGTTGGCGGCAGCTACTTCGAATCCTTGTGACCTGGCCTTATCTAGGAATGGACCACATATATCTGATCCAAACTTGACAATCTGACTGTTGACATTTAGGTAACGCCCACTGCCACAACCTCAAAATTCATAAAGGAAAAGAGTAAAATAGCTTTTTTTAAATAATTGGTTACTAGATCCAGAGTATGTTTATTTGCTATGTTTTTTTTTCTTTCAATTTAAAAAATATCATGGGTATGTCTCTGCCACAATCAACTAAAGAATGAATTTAGATGAAAAGTCATGGCATCATCTGTAGAGGTAAAAACACCCTCATCACTATATTATCATTACCAGCAGCAGCAGCAGCAGCAGCAGCATCACTACTGACTTTGCAGCTATAATAATTTAAAAAAAAAAAAGATATTTTACATACTTTTAGTCGCTTTTTCTTTTTTGGATCTGCATCGAAAATGTGGGCCATTGAGCTTCACATCGAATCTTAATTACTGAATATGTGGTTTCCTAGTGTTAACTTGTACAATCATGCGTATAAGTCTTTCCAAGACTGGAATAACTAACAAAAAGTTTAGGACACCCTTTTTTTCATAAAAGGCCAAATGCATACCCTGTTTTATTATAAATGAACTGTATTTGACTAAGAATCAATTAAAACTCCGTCATATTGAAACATTAGTGATGCATTAATTCTCAAGCCCAAAATTTGGGCTCTATCTAGTATACACGATTGCTTCCCAACACTGAATAAAGAATACTTCTCCAGACTGTTGAAAACTCGAAGTCATAAGCAACTGCCTATTGCTTTAAAATGTTGGGTGCTATTAAGACCGTAACGTTGCAAGCTTTCTATAGGATCTAGTAAACAAGGATCTATGAGACATGTAACTTTGCTGACTGTCTTATTAATCATTGTATCAGTACCCTCAAAAAGTCAGTTGTCGATTGAAAAGATGAGAGGCAACGCTAAATAAAATTAAGAAGAAATAGTTGCCTAGTTTATCAAGAGCTTACCGATATCAGCAACCAAAGAACCAGGTTCCAGGTCTTTGAGGAAGCGAGTCACTCTTGGCCAGGCCTTGTGTTTCACATGGTCACACTGTGGGGCTATCATTCTATAAACCTTAGAAGAGATTATAACATAACACTAAAGAAAAAAATCAGCACTTTTTAATAAATAGCTACAGAAGAAGTGTTTGATTAAAACAAAAAAAAAAAAAAAAAA
>BLXT01001714.1:611518-632968 GCA_019648995.1 Plakobranchus ocellatus
GGGGCGTTAATAGTAATAAGAATTAAAACGAAACAAAACATGGAAATTCAATTTTACAATTATAAAGAGTTTTTTAATCTGAAGAGAAACTTCCCTGAAATTTGTGGTGACCTTTCTGCTGCTTGCTTGATTTCAGATGCCACTAAGGCTTGTAATATGGTGGCCTAACAGGCTGTGATCATTTAGTTATAGACGGGGTTTATACAATAGTGTCTTGTGTCGCCTGGTCTGAATTATTTTCTTGATTTCTGTTATTACTACGCCAGAATGTTATCCATGACTCGAATCTCTTTCTCTCGCTCGCTTCTCTCTCTCTCCCTCTCTCTCTCTCTCTCTCGCTCGCTTCTCTCTCTCTCTCCCTCCCCCTCTCTCTCTCTCGTTTCTCTGTCTTGCTCTCTCTCTCTCTCTCTCTCTCACTCTCTTGCCCTCGCTATCTACCTCTATCGGGCACCTACTCTGCCTTTTTCCTTTTGTCTATCAGGCACTTTCCTCCCTTTTTTCCTTGCTCCCTCCACCTCTTTCTTTCTCACTCCAATCCCGTTTTAATCTCTGTCCTCTTCCTCTTTTCTTAAAGCAGTAGCAAGTAATTCGCCAGGTTCGTTTCTATGGCTTTTTATGACGCACGCCAGCAGCTCTAGGTTCAACGAATGAAATAAACCTGAAATCACTCAAGAATGGAGAGTCCTTTTAACACAAACTAATATGAGTTGTTACGTTGTGAATGCCATTTTGACGAAGAAAAAGAAACAAAGAATGATCGGGATAACCTTGAAAATGAACACAAAAGTTAACCACTTAAACATTAAAAGATACCCGAGTGTGTCTTGTTGCAATTATAGTCTTTTATTAGGGTTATAGATTCAGAGCGAGAAACAAAGGGTAAGGTATTACTAGTAAATGAACAGTGTTCACAAGACATTATGGCTGAGCTAGTCTGATTGTTTCGGAGTGAGGGTCACCATTTTCGTGCAGAAGAAACCTATCTGTAAAGAAAGCAATGATTCTAATTGGTTGATTGCATTGTGTTGAATGTGACCTTGCCTAAAGTTTATTGCTGGGGGCTAGCCTGTTTTTTGTCATGAATTAAAATAGCATAATCTGTAGCATTAGTAGCAAGTTATTCCCATAGTGATCTTGGCATTGACATGTCTCAGACGTTTATATTGCAAGTATTATGTCTTGATCTTTACAAAACGTACTTGATAGCAGACGGGTAGGTGTCGTATGAACTCTGCAAGAAATTTGGGTTGGTGAACATTTTTTGCAGACTCAATATTTTAAAAGGAAAATAAGGCCATAATTCACGTGAATAACTTTTCACACATTCGCCGGCACAGAAGGCTCATCATGCCATTCTTTCGATCAACATGCTGGAGCTTAGACCACATCTTATTTTGGAAGTAGTTTTTAGATTTAGAGAATAGAAAATTAAGATTAATCATTTATTGTACTTCGGTATGGAACAAACCAATATAGACTTTTAGGATCCCTTAGATCTAGATATGGAGTCTTAGAGCAAAGCGCATACCGGTTTTTGTTAACGAAGGAGTAAAGCTAAACTTGCACGCTCCTTGTCGACATGAGAAAAGATTTTGCTGTTAGTAATCGGAATGCCTGCCGTTTGAGTTCAAAATAATTTCTGGAGTATATTTAAATGCTATGCATAAATGTAACCACTGCACACTATCTCTAGACTTCGAAACTATGCTCTTGAGAGAGATTTTAGATGACGCCCAACAGTGGTCTGCGTTAAACTATGCTTCATTTTGACCGAAATGAACCTTTGGGTAAAACTTATTTTGGCTGAAATTTGGATTTTTTGCCCGCCATTTTTTATGCTCAACCAAACAGATTTTAAATTTCCAAGATTATAGACTGCCGATTCTCCGTAACTCTTGTTAGAACGAAGAATTGGGAGATTTGGACAGAAATGGGAGTGGAAAAGTTCTGAACACAGTTACTTGTCTGTGAGCGGAACTCTTACCAAAGGATCAGAACATAATATGTAGTGAAAAACGATCCATCTTAATTTAGAAAGTACACTTTTCAACAAAATATAAAGAAGTTGGTACAACACCCTATAACTAGACACACGTTTTGATCGTCATAAGAAACAGTTCTTAATGAATTATAAAAGTAAAATACTCAGGATGATTTTTATTTTATCTTGCCTTTTCGATGTGGGAAGAAAGTTTTTATAAATTTTATCACAACCACAAGGATGGTGTATTGAACAGCGGCCTGAATATTTTGTTTTTTCTTATTCCAGTTGTAATTGACAATAATGAGAACGAATCGGCGAAAAAAATACCTAAGGGATATAAAGCGGGTTTGTCTATCGCTCAAAATGTTGATGCCCAAGGGTTTATTAAAGATAATCAGTTACAAATTTGAATATTCTAATTACTGCTATAAAAATCACTTAATATGAGATAAACACAAATCATAATGATGATGCTCCGACTCAAAGTAAAATAACCCTCAGGTTTTTAAACGTCTAGCGAAGCAACAAAATATTTCTTTGTGACTATAAAATCACTGAAAAAATGGCTCATTAATTCAAGGTAAGCAATATCGAATGAAGTGATTAAATTTTATGGCAAATTTTAGCTCAGTCAAAAATAAATATAAACATAACAAAATTTCTTTTAAAAAACATTTTTAGTGTTTGGCAAAAGGGTAAATTATTTTGGATCATGATGGCGGCCGAGTTTTCGTTGATCAGCTCCAACTCAGCGGTAAGGTTTGAAATGCAAAAGCATTGCAAAGAAAATTGATTATACTGTGATATGATAAGTTAGTGATCGGTCTCGCTTACATAGATATTTCTTTTCTTGTGTGGTTGAAGTACTGCCGTACGTTTGCTCTACTTTAGACAATTTTTTTGAAATCGTATAAAAATACATAGATCTATCCATTAAGACCGCCACCATAAAAAAATAGAGCTCAAGTATGGAATGGAAATGTATAGATGAACGACACTATTAGTATATAGTAGAAGGAATAGCTAAGGGTGAGGTCATTCTTTTGAATTAAATATATATTACTCAACTAGCCCGTCTAATTACGCCTACATGGATTTGGTGAGAAGCCATTCGAGTAACTCATTCATTTAAAAAAACTTAAATTTACGATGGTAATGACGTGGATGGGTTACTGCAAAAGCAGTGTTATTACCGTGAACGAAATTCAAATTGAAATACTGATTAAGAGAATCCGAATATTGAAGTAAATGATGTCTGTACGGTTTTAATAGTGAAGGTGAATGTTAACACGCCTTTCTAATGAACCTTGTGAAATATGCATTTATCCTTCAACAATCAAATCAATATGCATGGAAATAATAATCTGTAAAATGACCACTTTTGCTTACCTTTTTGGCATTTAATCTATGTGGTGAGAGATAAAAGTTTGGGTGAAATGATCAAAATCATACATTAGAAACAGGAGAAAATTAAAAGTTGAAAATAATACATGTTGTGAGAGTTTTAACCTTGGTTAAAACAAGTTTTGGTAGAAGTTTTCGATATTGGATCCTAGAGAAAGTTAAAAGCATGAATGATTGAAAATCCATATTTTGCGAGTGAAACTGAAATTGAAGGAAATGTGTTTGAAAAGGATTTTGTGAAATCGATGCCATGCATCAAATTTAATGTTTGTTGCGGAGAACAATCCAACATCCATGACATGATTTTCTCTAAAATCCCTATGTTTGGGCACTTGCTCCTTCGATCATGCATGATCGGTGATTATTGAGGTAATTATACTCAGCCTTAGGCCCCAGGCAGAGTGGACGACGACACGGCATCGACGCCTCGCCGACGCGGAGTCGAATCATGTTTTTGACGCCATTAGATTTTATTTACTAACAGATTGTGAATAGCGCCAGAGTAGAGGCGGCGCGGAGGCGACGCCGACGCTGAGCAGACGAGGCAAAAAAATGTGATGTGAGTTCACTTGCAGCTGCAATAAAATTTTAAGTGTCATGTCAGTGGTAGCGAGGAGTGAGTGCTAGATCTAGGTGTGAAGTTTGTTGTTTGTGACTGTGAGGTCATTTCACTGCAAAATGGAGACAGAAACATTGATCCAGGCGGTAGAGAAAAGAAAATGCCTGTATGACAAAGCAGATGAAAACTACAGCAACCGAAACTGCACAAGTGCTGTGCGGAAAAAAAAAAAATTGTCAACGAGAAAGGATGCAGTGGTAAGTGACAATATATTATTGCGTGTATGAATAAAGGCCTACACAGAAGTTAGGCAAACTACCACTAACATGGAGCCTCTATCTCTTGATGACGCCACTGCTAATGATACTGATGTAGCACTACAGAATAGCCCTTCATCGTTTTCCGTAGAGCACCAACACCATCAAATGGGTCTACAGCGAAAGCAGAAATTATCCAAGTTATTACATGTATAACCCAGGATGAGTCATCTGCTGCGAATCGCAGATTGTAAACAAACGACCTAATAAATCATTTCCCCAGCAGCGGACATTGCAGAGTGCCTTTGAAACCGAAATGATTGAGGCAGCCAAGCGTTTGGGTAATAAAAAAAAAACAAGATAAGCGAAGAAGAACATTTTTTCAAAAAATCTTGTCCCCAAGCTTCAGCAGATGAGCCCTCTTGACAGGATGGAGTGTCAGGGGGAAATACATATTATCGTTTTGAAGTATATGAAAAAAAGTCTTAGCTCTACTTCGTGTGGAGCCAGACTTACCCCCATCTGCCTGTTCTGACATCAATGGCTATGGTTCACAGCCTTATGAACAGTATACATGTAGTCAAGTCCCTTTGGCGGAGACATCTCACAGTGTGGCTCGATATGACTTTGAACGCATGTCACAGTATCGGCAATACCCGGACTGTTGATAAGCATATACAAACGCTTCATCTACAAAGTAATCTCATTTTGATTTGTCCATGCCAATTTTGCATTGGTTTTCGTATTATCTAGTAGGTTTTCTTCAGTTCTTTTGATTCTTGGAAGATGTATTCATTGTGTTCCTTTTAATTTACTTCAAATATAATTAATTATTTTTTTTCTCTGTGATATCAAGGGTTGATAGGAGTTTTAAAAAAAAATTCAGAGGATGAATTTCTTCAGTCGTCGTCGTCATAATCATCATCATCATCAGCAGCAGCAGCAGCAGCTGCAGCATTATTTCCCAATGATTAAATTGTAAATAAAGCCTCTTCATCATTATCACCGACGTTGTTGTCGTTATGATGAAAGTCACAACCATAATCATGCAGCTTTGCTTTTTGTTTTATTTTACCACTATTGTCAATAGCTGTTGATCAAATTACTCGTTACAATTAATACAATGTTTTAAACTTTCAATAAAATGAAAAATGTCTACCCTTCGTCTGTTTTGATCCTTAACCCTATAATTAGCACAAGAGAAGTAAGATTGGAAGATAAAAAAATGTTATATTGCTTTTTCCCCGTTTGAGTTAAGGATTGCTGAAACTCAATGGAAGTTAATTGGCAATGGGGCTCCTTGAATCATTGCAGGCCAATCAGTCGTGGCGCCTGGTTCTCACATTGGATTCTCTACCGAATGAAGCAATAAGGTAAAAATGTATTTCAAAACAAAGAATTCAAAACACGAGAGTCTGGTACTAGAGCGTTTATATAATCAATTAAAAAGATGCGCCGAGTACGCCTGCGAGATGCTTCCACTCTGTTTGCTGTGTGCATCTTGGGAGCGTCGCGGAATCAATGCGTCAAAAAAAGCGCCGAAAACGCCTGCGAGACGCTTTTAAGGTGCTGGCAGAGAAATCGCGTCTCGCAGGAGTTTTCGGCGCAATTTTTAAAAACTCTATCAGTCCTTGATATTACAGAGAAAAATAATTAATTATATTTGAAGTAAATTAAAAGGAACACAATGAATACATCTTCCGAGAATAAAAAGAACTGAAGAAAGCCTACTAGATAATACGCAAACACATGCGAAATTTGCACGGATAAATTAAAATGAAATTACCTTGTAGATGAAGCGTGTGTATTATTATGCTTATCAACAGTCCGGGTAGGCCCCTATTGCCAATACTGTGAAATGCGTTCAAAGTCATATCGAGCCACACTGGAGATGTTTCCGCCAAAGGGACTTGACTAAATCCTGTTCATCAATCTGTGAACCATAGCAATCGGTTTCAGAACTGGCAGATGGGGGTAAGTCTCTGTCGCTGTGTCTGGCTCCACAAGAAGTAGAGCTAAGACTTTTCTTCATGTACTTCAAAACAATCATATGTATCTCCCCCTGACACTCCATCCTGTCAAGAGAGCTCATCTGCTGAAGCTTCGGGACAAGATTTTTGAAAAAAATGTTCTTCTTTGCTTATCTCGAGTTCTTTTTTATTACCCAAACGTTTGGCTGCCTAAATCTTTCGGTTTCAAAGGCACTCTGCGATGCCCGCTGCTGGGGAAATGACTTTTTGGGGCGTTTGTTTACATTTCTGCGATTTGTAGCAGATGACTTCTCCTGGGTTATAATATCTTGGATAATTTCTGCTTCTGCTGTAGACCCATTTGCTGATGTTGATGCTCACGACCCTGATGCCTAAAAAAAAAAAAACGTGCTACATCAGCATCATTAGCAGTGGCGTCATCAAGAGATAGAGGCTCCATGTTAGTTGTAGTTTGCCTAACTCCTGTGTAGGCCTTTATTCATGCACGCAATAATATATTGTCACTTACGAGTGCATCCTACTTCGTTGGCAACTTTTTTCCGCTCAGCGCTTGTGAAGTTTCGGTTGCTATAGTTTTCATCTGCTTTGCCATAGAGGCATTTTCTTTTCTCTGCCGCCTGGATCAATGTTTCTGTCTCCATTTTGCAGTGAAATGACCTCACAGTCACAAACAACAAACTTCACACCTAGATCTAGCACTCACTCCTCGCTGCCACTGACATGACACTTAAAATTTTATTGCAGCTGCAAGTGAACTCACATCACATTTTTTTGCCTCGTCTGCTCAGCGTCGGGGTCGCCTCCGCGCCGCCCCCACTCTGGCGCTATTCACAATCTGTTTGTAAATAAAATCTAATGGCGTTAAAAACATGCTTCGACTCCGCGTCGGCGTTTACTCTGCCAGGGGCCTTACTCTGCCAGCACCTTAAAGGCCCTGGCAGAGTGGACGCCGACGCGGCGCTGACGCCTCGCCGACGCGGAGTCGAAGCATGTTTTTGACACCGAAAGATTTTATTTACAAACAGATTGTGAATAGCGCCAGAGTGGAGGCGGCGCAGACGCGACGCCGAGCAGACGAGGCAAAAAAATGTGATGCGAGTTCACTTGCAGCTGCAATAAAATTTTTTTTTAAGCGTCGTGCCAGTGGCAGCGAGGAGTGAGCGCGAGATCTAGGTGTGTAGTGTGTTGTTTGTGAGCTAATTTCACTGCAAAATGGAGACAGAAGCATTGATCGAGGCTGTAGAGAAAAGAAAATGCCTGTATGACAAAGCAGATGAAAACTATAGCAACCGAAACTTCACAAGCGCTGAGTGGAAAAAAGTTGCCAACGAAGTAGGATGCAGTGGTATGTGATAATATATTATTGCGTGTATGAATTCATCTCTCTCTCTCTCTCTCTCTCTCTCTCTCTCTCTCTCTCTCTCTCTCTCTCTCTCTCTTNNCCCCCCCCTCTCTCTCTCTCAGACCTCCCCACTCCTCTTATTCTATCTCATATATATTGCCCATCATATCTACTAACAATGCATTGTCTCGGAGAATACGAGACAGTTTACTTCGTTTGATAATTTATCCATTTATTGAAAACACCAACATTTAAAATATATTAGACAATTTTTTATGTCTTAAAGCACTTGCTAGTTTGCCATGGCAATGCACCCTGTGGGGATAGGAAATATGCCTTGAATTTATCTCTCACTTGCAATCCACATTTGGTAGCTCTGCTTCTTGACAGATTCATCTTGTCATATGTTGATACTCTTGGCTCAGCCACATCGTTATCAGTGTGCTGAGCAACAGATCTTTCAGGTTTTTGCATAAGAATGAAATTGTGAAGCACAGTGATAGCCTTGATTACATTTGTAGCGGCATCAGGCTGTTCATCCATCTGGCGGAGTAATACTCTTTACATCTGCGAAATCTTTCCAAAGGAGCATTCAACTGAATTCCTCGCAAGGGATAATCGATAATTAAATATTTCTTTGTCTAATGTCAATTGGCGGTTTGGAAATGGCTTCATCACATTCTCTCTCAAGGAAAAGGCATCGTCTGCTACAAATACAAATGGAAGGGTAATATTTGTTTCGGGTACGACTGCCTCATGTGGTAAATCAAGCTTGTCTGTAAGTAGTCTTTTTCCAAATGCAGAGCGAGAAAAAATACCACCATCGATATTGCTACCACATGAGCCTGCATTTATTATGATGAATTTCCCATCAGCATCAGTAACAGCAAGCAAAACAATAGAAAAATAACCTTCTTAGTTATAAAACTTTGACCCAGATCTGTTAGGCTTCTTGATCCGAATATGTTTACCATCAATTGATCCCAAACAATTTGGGAAATTAAATCTTTCATTGAAACCATCCGCGATTCTCAACCACATTTCTTTGTCTGGAATAGGCATTACTTCTTTTTGAAGAACATCCCATAAGACAGTGCACGTTTCTGTTGTGATACCTCTTATGGCCGAAACACCGGCTCGAAAATGAAATGATAATGAAACATGGCTCTCTCCTGAACAGAGATATCTGAAAAAAAAATGGATTAATTTCATTCTTTTGTTTTCTTTAATTTGCATTTAATTTTTGTTTTTCTTTTTTTTATTTTTTTTTTATTAATTTTCTTCAGAGAATGAAGCAAGGAAGCAGTGGAAGCAGCTCAGAGACTATTTTTTAAAGATGTCACGCGAGCCGCAAAAATCAGGATCAGCTGGTGGCGTGAAGAGAAAGTGGTATCTTCACGATCGAATGCTTTTTATAAAGGCCTACACCGGAGTTAGGCAAACTTCCACTAACATGGAGCCTCTATCTCTTGATGACAACACTGCTAATAATGCTGATTTAGCACCACAGAATAGTCCTTCATCGTTTTCCTTGGAGGCTTCTGAGTCGCGAGCACCAACACCATCAAATGGTTCTACAGCAGAAGCAGAAATTATCCAAGATGTTATGACCCAGGATGAGTCATCTGCTACGAATCGCAGAAATGTAAACAAACGCCCTAAAAAATCATTTCCTCAGCAGCAGGCATCGCAAAGTGCCTTTGAAACCGAAATGATTGAGGCAGCCAAGCGTTTGGGTCACAGAAAAGAACTTGAGATAAGCGAAGAAGAACATTATTTCAAAAATCTTGTCCCCAAGCTTCAGCAGATGAGCCCTCTTGACAGGATGGAGTGTCAGGGGGAGATACATATGATTGTTTTGAAGTACATGAAGAAAAGTCTCAGCTCTACTTTTTGTGGAGCCAGACGCAGCGACAGAGACTTACCCCCATCTGGCAGTTCTGAAACCAATTGCTATGTTTCACAGCCATATGAAGAATATACACGTAGTCAAGTCCCTTTGGCGGAGACATCTCACAGTGTGGCTCGATATGACTTTGATCGCATGTCACAGTATCGGCAATACCCGGACTGTTGATAAGCATTTATACACACGCTTCATCTACAAAGAAATCTCATTTTAAATTGTGCATGCCAATTTCGCATAGGTTTGCGTATTATCTAGTAGGTTTTCTTCAGTTCTTTTGATTCTCGGAAGATGTATTTACATGTACTGCGTTTTTTTTTTTTATTCACTTCAAATAAAACTAATTATTTTTCTCTGTAATATCAAGGATTGATAGGAGTTTAAAAAATTCCAAAGAATGAATTTCTTCAGTCGTCGTCGTAATCATTATCACCATCATCTGCATCAATTCCCAATGATTTATTTGTAAATAAAGCCTCTTCACCATCATCATCGACGTTGTCGTCGTCATGATGAAAGTCACAACCATAATCATGCAGCTTTGTTTTTTTGTTTTATTTTTACCACTATTGTTAATAGCTGTTGATCAAATTACCCGTTAAAATTAATAAAATGTTTTAAACTTTGAATAAAGTGAGAAATGTCTACTCTTCGTCTGTTTTGATCCTCAGCCCTATAATTAGCACAAGAGAAGTGAGATTGGAAGATACAAAAATGTATCGTTCCTTTTTACCCGTTTGAGTCAAGCATTGCTGAAACTCAATGGAAGCTAATTGGCAATGGGGCTTCTTGAATCAGTGCAGGCCAATCAGTCGTGGCGCCTGATTCTCATATTGGATTCTCTATCGAGTGAAGCAATAAGGTAAAAATGTATTTCAAAACAAAGAATTCAAACCACGAGCGTCTGGGACTAGAAGTACTGACACATAGCGAACTAGCTGACTGAAAAGTATAGGGCCTGGCACAGTTCAGTTGCAATTTGCACATTTTTTTACAACTTACACAGCATTTTTTCCTTAAGCTAAACATCGTACTTTTTATCATTTATTAGACTCAAATCTACCTAAATCATTAGGTATACAACAAGTAACAAAATGAATGTCAAGATTAAATATTACCTCAAAGTGATGACCAAACGTTCCTTAGGAGACAAAGGCCTCCTAAAATTGGTCGTTTTCTTTGTGATATAGGGTCCAATCTTTTCCAACAACAATTGAAAAGTTGGTGGTTTCATTCTGATGTAAACGATGCATTTTTCTTCATCTGATAATATTTCGTTCATTAGGTGGTGGTATTCACCATGTACAGTTCGCTTTTGATTTATTCTATGGACCCAATATCGACCCCGGGATCTTCGCTGTTTATACATCCAGGAGAGCATAAACCATTGAAAAACACTTTCTTCGCCCATGGTACTAGATCTAGTGACGAGTTTTCGAGATGCTTCGAATCTGTTTGCAGAGGGCACTTTAGAACGTCGCGTCTATATAATCAATTGAAAGGCTGCGCCGAAAACGCCTGCCACACGCTTCCACTCTGTTTGCTGTGTGCATCTAAGGAGCGTCGCGGAATCAAAGCGTCCAAAAAATGCGCCGAAAACGCCTGCGAGACGCGTTTACTCTGCCAGTACCTTAAGGCAGATACTAGTGCTGATGAAAATTGTCTCTAGTGTTAATACTGTATAATATACTGTATAAAAGAGGACCACGTGCCTTGTCCTTTGGAAACCACACTCAGGTTTATACAAGGTGAGAAACTTGAAAATGCATTACTAAATCGCCCACATCACATTTGACTGCAAATCAAACTGGGCTTAACGTAAGCTTTCACTATTTGGGCATCTTAGTGTCAGATGCCGTCAAACAAATAGCAAAACCAAAACCAATAGTGAAAATGTTCTTTTAAAAACCAATTTAATAAAAATACAAATTCTCAAATTGATCTTGTTTAAACCATGAGAAAGTAAAAATTTACGTACTTTGTGTGTGTGTGTGTGGGGGGGGGGGGGGGGGGGAAAGGATTGAATCAGAAAATAAAAAATAAAAACATGAAATCACTCACTGTGAGCGATTTAAATGATTGCAATGGTTTACCCATTGCATATCTCTTCCTGTAGTGCTTAGAGGGGAACAACTCCTTTGATGTTTACATTTTGCCTTATGTTTAGTTTGTGGCTCTTTGTTAATTATTCTCTTAAAAGTAAAACATAATGTCAAATGAAACTTTTTTTTTTTAGGGCAATAAAAGAAAATAGTCAAAAAATATTTGTTGTTTTGTATAAAACCAGAATCGGCATTAAAATTAATTCTCTGCGTACATTTTCCTTAATGGATGCAATAATTTCAATAGAAGAATTTTTTTAGTCATGGTAAACTCATACAGTTGTATGAAAAATTGTGGCCTTATGCAAAGGCCATCTAATAAATGCTAATGAAGGAATTAAATTTGCCTTGAGAGTCTCTGTATAGTTATTATGTGATAGTTTCAAAATATTAAATGAAGTTGACCACCAGGTTCTTATAGTCGACAGCGTGGAGCATATATTTCTCTTACCTTGTCTTGAGAAGTGCTTCAAGTCGAAAGGGGCAATATGAAACTACTTCAAGGTTTGTTTATAGTCGACAGCGTGGAGCATACATTTTTCTTATTTTATCTTGAGAAGTGCTACAAGTCGAAAGGGGCAATATGAAACTACTTCAAGGTTTGTTTTATTGTAGGACAATAAAAAATACACTTTTACAGTCAAACATGAAATTGAAAAAGCAATTTACAAGCAAGCAATTTTTATTTTAAAATACCATCAGAAAATTCGATGATCGCAAATATCTCCTACACAAAATGGTACCAGGCTTGTAAATGCATAGTTGATGGCGAATAAACGGTAAAGGGTATACTGATACAGGCATTTACTTAGCCCTGCTAAGAACACGAGCATAAAATGTTGTAAAGCTACTATTATGCAGACAAATTTGTAGGAAATGTATAATTTTATTCACATGGTGTATAAATTGATATAAAATGCAAGTTCTCTCTCCTCTAAATTCTCTAATTTAATCAATATATCATTCTTTTTTTCTTTTTGGTTGATTCTTTTTTATTCCATATTTGTATGGACTATTCAATAATCTTTATTAGAAAATATTTCCCCACTGTAAATTTGCCAAAATTTTGCTACTTAAAATCTGACTGACATCGTCTTATTGAGTATCTACAGGATCAAAAGCAAACTGATGTCTTCGTACTTGTATTCCTCAATCGTGCTCGTCAAAGGATAAAGCATGTGGAAAAAACAAACGTTTCCTTCCGTGAGTTTAAAGTTAAATTTTCTGCTTCTATTTAAAGATTTTTTGTAGCATGATGGCAGTATTTTACAAAAAAAATACTTACGTTCCTAAAGATTGCTCAATTAATTTAGTTATTTTCATTATAAAATGAATGGCATTAAAGAAGGTGAAATTTAAGGTTCCACAGGGTTACAGGTGACGTTTGTGTGACAATAAAAAGCAAGGGAGCTACTGTGAACATTCCGCCCAAGCCTATAAGAGAAGTAAAAATATATCTGGGATAAATCTTTTTAAACCTGATTTTCAATCTTTTAAATATTCTTGCAACTTTCATTTCATCCTATTTTTTAATAGGGATGGTGATCAAGAATTTAGCATGTTCTCCCTGCAAGGTTTTACTGTAGCAGGTTCGGCTCGTACAATTCTGGCCCGAAGAGGGCCACAATGTCGGAGATCACAATGCAATAAATGGGCTTAAATGTCAAAAGGTTTCCGGCAAAAGACACTAGAGAGTAAATGACGTTTTAATATTTGTTTGCATTTAAAGCTCATGGCTGCTGTGCAGATACATTTTCAGGTAATGTATAATTTTCCTCATATGTTGTATAGTTAGATATAAAGAAAATTTTTTTTCTCCTGTTCACTCTCTCTCTTTCTCTCTCTCTCTCTCTCTCTCTCTCTCTCTCTCTCTCTCTCTTTCTCTCTCTCTTCTCTCTCTCCCTTCATCTGTCACTCATTAAGTTTTAACCCTTTCTATCTTTTTTTCCACTTCTTTTTTGTTTCCAAAACAGTTTATAGACGAGTTATAACATAATACAAAAAATTTAATGCACTGTAAAGTTTTATCTATTTGATGGTTTGATTTTTTTCCCTAAAACCTGACTGACATATTGAGTATTTACTGAATTAAAGCAGAGCTGATGAGTCTTTACTTGTATTCATCAGTCGTGCTCGTCAAAGGATAAGGTATTGAAAAAGATATAAATATCACGGAGGAAGTTCCACGCTTAATTCTAAATAGCCGTTTTTAAAATTTTTATTTTATAGTATTTGCTTTAAAGTAAATTTGTTTTGCTCTAAATACCTGCCAAGTTATTTCCTCATAAAATGAGTGGCATCAAACAAAGTGATATTTGAGTTTCCACAGAGTTAAGTGTGACATTTATATGATAGTCCAAAAAGAGACCCACTTTGAGCATTCGCTCAAGCCCTAAAAAAAGAATTGCAATTGGAAAGACGTATCTATCGGTAAGCCTTTAAATGAAATTGATTTCGAACCTATTTGACATTCTATTATTTTTTATTCTGTCCATTATTTATAGGGATGGTAATGACCAAGAGCTAAATAATGCTCATTTTGCAAGGAGCTACCCAAGTGGATTAAATACCGAGATTCCGGCCCGAGATCATAACGTAATAAATGCGCTAAAATGTACAGTCAAATATCCTCAAAGAAAAATGACTTTAAACTGTCAAATGCATATTCAGAGTAGGGAAAAAGAAGAATGGAAGTGCCAGACAGAATGAACTGCATGTCGGGCTGGAATCTTTTATTATCAGTGCAAGAATAGTGATCAAATATGATCTTAGGTGCATTATAATTACAGTTGTAAGATGCTGTATAGTTGTGCAGTTATGTTTCTTGTCTTATGTTTCTTTACTAAGATAACTTTTTGAAACCCTCAGTGATTGAAGAAATACGGTGATATTAAATTTTCTTTACATTTTCAATAAAGGAAATTTATGAAAAACCAATGTAGCAATCGCGAGCGGTACTCGGGAGGGGGGCCAATGTCGGGCGGAGCACTGGAAAGGGACCAGTTCAGGCCGAAGGCAGCAAGGATTAAAAAGCCATACAAACTAAAGCACCAGGTATGTTCATGCCTTGAATGTTCTAAAAAAAATAGTGTGGATTCAAATTCTCAACTAAATTTCTCAAATATTCATGAAACAAGCGCATCGTTTTTCATAATTTTAAACGCTGAAAGAAGTATTTATATTGTTTTCAGGGCATTTGGTGAAAGAGAAAAAAAAGCAATAAACATGGATTCGAAAAGTGAGCTGCAAAAAAAAATCAGGAGTAATAGATGTTGATCTAACTGTAAATGTAGCAATTCAATCGCTCTCTTTTATTTATGGCTTTATAGTTAAGACGGTGCAAAATCTATCGGATTAAAATATCCGAACAGTAATGTGTTCACTGAAGGAAACCTTTAAACTGTTCTTCGTCATATTTTATAGAAACTTTAAATAACCTATTTTTTTACACTTTATTAATAAAAAAAACTGTTTTTGCTGTTAAAGATATAATTATTATTTGTTGAAAAAAGAAAAAAAATTCATGCATTGTGAGTATACTCAATCTCTTATTTGTGTGTGTAAGACACTTGCGTAAAAAGGGCGCACATTAAAAAAACAAGGTGATCTCAGGGTTTCAGGCCCTCCGTCAGGCCGGGGCTAGTGCTTTTAAATGAGACCCCACCCTTATTACAATGTAACCTACCGTGGTTCAAATCTGGTGCCTTCAGTCTCAAAATCCACCATTTGTGCCACTATACATGTTTTGTTTTTTCAGTAAAGATGGATTACAAAAAAAAATAAAAAGAATTATAGACTAACTCTCAAGAAAGAGGTGCATGTATTTCTTGGACTTGAGGCTCCAAATATAACAGTATGCTTATAACAAATAATAGTTCAAGTTTCGTCTCAGCAGAACAAAACTATTGCCATGCTTACCTTTTGATCCAGTGACATCAGCTGTAAGTTAATAACTGGATTCTGTAGAAATTGTCCCAACAGCGTCTCTATCTTGTTGAGACCTTTAAATCTTCAATTCACCGTCTGAAAACAAAGAGATCCGTACAAATATATTGCAAATTAAGATAAACAAAAAGATATGTTGTTTTTTTTTTCTACAACCAGTCAAGATAAATTTGCTCGCTCTTGTAATCACTTGTTTGTCATATAGCTCATCAACTACAAGGTCATCACAAGATGAAGTTCCCCAACACTCGTTAGAAAAAGCCCCCGCAAATTTTGGGCTGCCTGTGCTATGAACAATCCTCAGGTTTTCGAAAACGTGGTCCTTGACCGTTTTAAAAGAGTTCACGTGGTTGGCTGGTTTAGACATATATGAGCTTAATACTATCCTGCAGAATCTCATTCCATGGGGCCCCGTCAGCCCTTTTGGTAAAGCCTTTTACAGAGACAAATCAGCAACACCAGATCTAAGCTTTTGCGCTAATTTTATGCGACAAAATGTTGCCGAGTAGCGCGAGAGTTGGCTGTGCAACTGGTTCAACATTTTAAAAAATATTCTTAACAGATAAAGTTGTGAAACATCTGAAAAACAAAAATGACAAGGATTTGATTTAGATGTAATGTATTGATTTTTGTAATGTCCATAAAAGAGTGTGAAGTTTTTCATTGCGCCAAAACGGATCTGTTGATGTAACAATAAAATGGATAGTTGCGAAGTAGTTAGGTTGCTTTTACTTTTTTTTTTTTAATGTGCATCCTTTTTACGCATGTGACTTGCCTGGGTCAATAATTTTTCAGTCGCTGCTTATGATAATTTGATAATTTTGCGCGTATTTTTGACTGGTAGCATTACGTGATATTAGGTATCCTAGAAGATCAACTAAAAGAAATGGCTGCAAAATGATTAAATGTTTTCTTTGCACAGTTTTCCCATGGCCATATTGATTGTCATTCTGTATGTTCTTACAGGTTGAATATTTTTAAAGAGTTTTTTGGGATTCGCCCTTTATTTAGATGTATTTTTTGTTGTTGCTGTTCTTGTTTCTGATGTTCGTATTTTCGCCAATGTTCTTACTATTGCCTAGTACCCGAACTGGCATAAAATTCCTTGAGATGAAAACGGGGGAGTAGTAAATAGCAAATTACTTTTATAACCTCGTTGCGTATATTTTTTAAACCCCTTGCAAAGACTACAGACTGCAGTATTCTTTTTTAATTTGAAGTCTTTCAGGTTTTTATCCATAAAGGATCTGAAATATCATACCATCTTGTACTCAAAGTGTGCAGGAAGATAGCACTTTTTCTTATTGTAGGGGCAAAAAGAATATTATCGACGTGGTCAAATTTTATTTCCAAATTTATTTGCATCAGAAATGTTCACATCAAAAACAAATTTTAATATTTAGTTTGCTTCATGTATTATTTTAATACAAACAGTATAAAAACCGACTACGAATTTTTCTGAACGAGTTTATAAAAATTCAATATCCGTTGTTCACCTACAATTCTCTCCTACTCTCTGTTGCTTAGCTTACTTAACATTGAGGTGACCTCTCGCTTTAAAATATATGTCAATAAATTTCAGAAATGATGCAGAGTTCTTAGTTTATGAACATATAATAGGGAATATGAAAGTTTCTGTTAACGCATTAGAAATTTGATTCTTCCCTTTTTAGAATTCTGATCGTATTTTCTTTGATAAGGATTGGGTTTCGTCCAGAGCACTACTACAACCCTTTCCTGAGGATGATGTGCTGACGAAGAAAACATAAAACTTAAATAGGTGCTCTTACTGCAATGCTCTCATATTGTTTACAACATCGTGTACATGAATTTCAGTAATCCTGACAGTCGTCCATTTTTCCCAATAATTCTATTAAAATGTTTAAGATTGAATTCATGAAGCTATGAATTTCTTCGCATTGTTTACTGCCTGTACATTAGATTGCAACTTTCGCAATCTGTTTATTTTTTTTTTTTTTTTTTGTTCGTGACATCTTTCCACGATATTTATTGCGCCTTAAAATGGATTATTCTACAATAAGAAATACAATGCGTTTTCGGTACTTATATTTCATAATAATAAATAATAATGATAACACCAGTAATAATATTATTAATAACAACAATAATAGTAACAATAATAGTGAAAAGAACACATCTCATACAGTGAAGTAAAATCATAATCATTATTCGTCCCTTTTTTTGCATCAGAAAAAAAATATGTCTTATGGATTTTTTTAGCATCCAACAATCTAAACTATTGTCATTCAGTGACAACAGTTCTACAATACTTAATAATAACCGTATAAAAATACAGAATGAGGACGATTCAAATAATTATTAGAAAAAAAATCTTATCAATAAGAAATTAAGTTAGAAAATTATTACCGAAATGCAAATTCTGGCAAACATTGATAGAAAAAGAAATTGATCTTAGAATTCTTTGATAACTTATACCAGATCCTTTAAAACCTCTACGCCGAGGCAGAAATGAACAAAAAAAATTGCATTACCAGCAGATGATCTCATGCAGCGTGCAGTCGCATTACGGCAAAATTGAAATGGAGCTATTCAGACATTCTATGAGGTTCCGCAGGCTTACCTGTTTGATATCGGCAATAATGCACTAAATCTTGTCTTGTACACTGTCTACATCCTCCTAATCACACTCACAGTGGCGCCATCATAATACTAACTGCTCTCTGCCTAGATATATCATTAACCCATGAACTCATAAATCTGTGGCAAATTAAAAAAAAAAAATTTTTAAACATTCTTTGCGTAAGAGGCTGATTTCCAAAAACTAGACATTTTGGGCACGGCTCTGCATGAACGCAATAATAAACAGCAGTATCCTCAAAAATCCTGTCACGGCATACTTGAACTGCTATTTAAAAATATGGATCGTTTGAATTCAGAGGCGCAACTATAAATCGATAGTAGATTCTGGGAATGACGATTGACACAGAAATTTAAGCTCTTCTAAGAAGTTAGAGCAGAACAAAAAAACAAAAAAAAAAACAAAAAAAAAAAATCATTATCCTAAATAACTAGACTAACAGCAATCCTTGTCTTGCAATAAAAAAAAAAAAGACGGTGAAGGTAATGTGATTTTAAAAAAAATACTTTACAAGACTTAGTTCAGGATCACGTTCTGATCTCAAAATGCAGTATAGGGGGGAATTCAAATATAATTTCTGCCTTGGAGGGAGGGGGCGGTCTTTTTTTTTGTAAGAAAAGCGTAAAAAAGGGGCGGGATATCTTGAACCAATATTACACTTTTGTGAGATGTAAAAATAGAAAGGAAAAAAAATAACATAAGAAATAACGCATAAAGAGAGCGGTAATTATTCTTAACATTCAATCGATAAATAAATCAGCCTAACAGTATTATACCCCCAATATTTTTTTTTGGAATGCTGGTTTTACATTTTGAGCCAGTTTGAATGATTTACTTACTCTGTATAAAATGTAGAATTTCATATGTGCATGTAACTCATACGAATATTTTTCATGAACATTTGTGTAAAATGCATAGAGCAGTGATTTTTGTGTTTTTGTATTTGCACGATAAAAATGTGATGATATTATTATTATTATTATTATTATTATTATTATTATTATTATTATTATTATTATTATTGTTGTTGTTGTTGTTGTTGTTATTGTTCTTGCAGTAGCAGCAGCAGCAGCAGCAGTAGCAACAGCAACAGCAGTAGCAGCAGCAGCAGTTGTAGTAGTAGTAACTGTCACGAGTGGTCCACAAAAGCAGTTTGACCTTTACACCAGTAAAGAAATAAGTTCAACTACAGTAGTTTATTCATTGCTCTCTGTTAATCCACAAGATAATCAAATGTTGAATTTACACCTTTTCACAAGGTACTAAGTCTAAAATATGGTTTAAGACTGCGACAATAACTCCTTGCTTTGGAAATATACTAAATTCTTTAGTTATCCTGGTATTTATCAACTTGCATACTTGATGATTACTGAGAATTTCAGGCCCTGAAGATCCAACAAAATCTATTCTATGGTAACCGCTTATTGACAGTTGTTTAAAGAAGCAACCAGTGTGAGCCAGAATATCTGCTAGTCCTTGTAAGAGCCTTTGTAAAGAGTCCGCGGTTCAAAACCTGAAGAAAGCCAATTGTAGGGTATTTTCTCACAACCACTGAGACAGTCTGAGGGAGTACAGAATGCATACTGTTGCTACAAAACCATCATTACAATTTAATTATTTTTCTACGTATTCCTGTCTCAGTGGTTGACTAGTCTAAAAAGTTCAAGATATTCCCCCTGAAACACAAATTTGCATTTGAGAACTTTCACATTTGACCGTCCGAACTGAGATCAGACTCCCTGTAAAAAAAAAAAAAAATAAAAACGGGGGAAAAACTATTCACATTTTTTTCGGGCCTTTAGCTTCGTAAGAGTAGTTCTTTATATAATTCTTAAGATTTGCAAACAATTTTAAGGTTCGCTAAAATTCAGATGCTTGAGTTATTTATAGCCTGTAGCTTGCTTTAAAATATGCTGTTGCTTCCCACGCCAAAAACCGTACCTATGTGTGAATGGTAAACAGGTTTTTAGACAATTAATCCGTTTTCTTTAATTGGATTAGTGTAGGAAGAGATGGGAGTGTAAAATATGGCCCTTTGGTTGTATCAATATGAAGATTATATTGCTGTACTTTTCTTTCAACGCTATAGAATTGTTACACATTTGATTTTAAGAGATGGTGGATTTTTAAAGATTGCGATTACTTGAAAGCCATGCCAACGGAAAGAAATTCAAAATAAATATTTCCTGTATCTATAATTATGTAAAAGTGTCTTTGTATTTCCTTCCATAATTTAACTTTGCTCAAATTGTACTTTTTGTGCCGTTTTATGACGTCTACTTTGTAATGTTTTCACCAGCCATTTATTTTGATTAAAGGTTGGTATACTTTCTTTAAAAAAAAAATTAAGAAAGAAAACCAACAAAAAAAAAAAAAAAAAACAAAAACGTAGTATTAACAATGAAAGGCCTCCTTCAATAATAATTTTCAGATTTTTAAACAATCCTTTCTTGGGCACAAATTTCATTGTCAACAACCAACGCGATAATAAAACAGTTTCACCCATTTTAAACCCCGTCTCTTCGCTCTTTCTTCCCAAAACATTTTTTACCCCGATGCGTCACTTCAAAGAGCCAAAAAGGTCTAACAAGTTTCAGAGAAAGACATTGAAAGAATCACATCCTCACTGTTTTAGCTTGCGCTTAGCTTAAGAACTAAAAACAGTAAACAAATTGAAGTAGGCGAGCTATGTAATAAACATATAGAATTTTTTGTTCCTTTCAATCTCTTTAATATTGGAGCAAAATAAAATGAGGAAAATATTTAAAGATACCACCGCTTCGGAACTGTCGATGGACATGAGTTATTTGAATCCCGCTGGTGCTTAAAGGAAAGAGACTGGTCTTGCCTAAAAGTACAGTATGGGCTGATCGTTAGCTTGTGAAAAACATCTCTGGGCTGAAACCCATTTGTAGTGACCCAAATTGTGAAAATACCATTCGTGTTTATTTAAATAAGTTGATTTCTAATTTTGGTTTGTAAAAAATATACTGAAATGACTTATTGTTTGAAACAATGTCTTATATGGTTATAAAAATATAAATAAGAGTATATATTCAAAGGTCAATATGAAGTGTTTCTTCTCTTTTCTAAATATCTTTAAAAAATAAGACAAGGCACTTTTAATAACTGAATTTCACTGTCAGATAGTATCAATAATTCTCTACCTGGGCGCATGTCGCGAAAACCATGTCGCATACGCTGTGGAACATTCGTAACTTCGATGTTGCTGGGGCAAGATCTGTTATGGGTGAATTTTGGGTTTCATCTTTTCGACCAGGAAAAGGGTGGTGAGTGTGTGTATGTGTGTGTGTGTTTGTGTGTATGTGTGTGTGTGTGG
>BLXT01001714.1:714148-731942 GCA_019648995.1 Plakobranchus ocellatus
TGTCTCGGTCTCAGTCTTTTCTTAAATTACTCAGTTTTAAAAATGTTATTTTCCTCTTCTTCAGTTATTAGCGTCGATGCAGATTTTTGTTTTGTTAGGCAATGCTCTGATGTTTTCTTTGTCCAGTCCCTCTCTCTCTCTCTCTCTCTCTCTCCCTCTGTGTGTGTGTCTCGGTCTCAGTCTTTTCTTAAATTACTCAGTTTTAAAAATGTTATTTTCCTCTTCTTCAGTTATTAGCGTCGATGTAGATTTTTTTTTTTTTGTTTTGTTAGGCAATGCTCTGATGTTTTCTTTGTCCAGTCCCTCTCTCTCTCTCTGACTCCCTCTTCTCTCTCTCTCTGTTTCTCTTTTATCACTCTGTGAGTGTCTCTCAGTAATTCTCACTCTTCTCTTTTCTCTTTCTCTCTCTCTGTTTCTCTTTTATCACTCTGTCTCTCAGTAATTCTCACTCTTTTTCTTTTCTCTCTCTCTCTCTCTCTGTTTCTCTTTTATCACTCTGTCTCTGAGTAATTCTCACTCTTTCTCTCTCGCACTCTCTCTCGATCTAGGCAATTTCAAGATCCAGGTCATTTCTAATTTTGCTACACTCTTAATTTTGTTTCTTGATGTATAATCAAAATTTGATAATGGTCCTAGAGATCTAATTTTGGCTTTAGCCTACACAGACATGAATTCATTGTAGCCGACATGACTTGCGGGGATCTCTGTAATTTTAAATAGAGCAACAACAAAAAATTCCATGTTTTCATTTGTTTAATATATAATGGGTCACACTTTAAAGCCTTACAGAGATTCTGTAGACCTGTCTCACATAGATTTTCTTTTTTTTTCATGTAAACCTTTATTGAATGAGCTAGATTTTGAATTTTATACACTGTACTGCACCTTTAAAAAAATTCATCATCCAGGCCCTAAGCCTACAGGTCTTTAAGGCTTGATAAATGGTGATATTAGACTAATGGCAGTGAGTAGAGAGATACTTTCTTGCATCTTTAAAGTCGAAAATGCATTAATTATCCTCTGATATTATACTTTAATGTTATGGAATGTCTATATCCAAGTATATATAATTAAGGTGTAATACGGTTTATACATGCGCATTTAATTGTATACTGGCATATTCCTGTGAGTAGAGGTGAATATTCCTGTGAGAACAATTTGGGGTTGGCAGGTCTGGCTACAGCTACACGCTGAAAGTGACATGGTTGACCTAGATAAGATTCTAGATATAGATCTCTAAGTAAGAATTCGTTCTCTGGGCATTTCAGCTCCAGATATTGATAAATGTTGAAGAAATAACTGGTTTTGAAATAAAACGTGGAGATTTAGATTGAGATTTACGTTCCAGAAATAGATTTGACAAGAAATGCATCGAAGAGAGTGTATTTCTATTTTAAGCACGTGTCTACACATATCACTATTACTTGCCATGATTGATGACGCCATATCAGGCTTCCTGTGGCATCATTTGATGGTCAGCACATATCGTTTCTAGGAGAACTTTTTTTGATGGCCTTGCGCAGACATGCCATAAGACCTAGAACTTTAATATTTCCATAATTTGTAGGTCAGGTATGTTTCTTTCATCGCACAAAAATTGTACGTTTTTTTTTATTATTTCAACATTTTATTGACAAAATTATTTAATTAGCAAAAATTAATATGAAACGATCTTAAATCCATTCAATAGGGGTATCAAAGTAAAGCTCATTTATTTCTGCGTTCGTTTGGTGATATTTTTAGGATGATGACAACACGGCGAGCTTGTGCAAGGCTAAGAAAGAGAAAATTTTCGTGTTTGTGAAATTGACCCGCATGGCCCACAAAAAATGCAGCTTACACCTTCTTTAACAGCCTTTTTTAGTGATAATGCTTTAAAGTACACCTTTTCATACTTTACATGTTTGAAAAGAAAAGATAAGCTTTTTAACCATATAAGTATAAAGGTAATTGCATGAAGCTGTGGGATTGAATATAGCAGTTGAAAAGTATTGAAATGCGATTTATCAGCAGGAGAGAGCATAAAGGAAGGCTGGTTTGGGGTACCTACCTTTACTTTTTTCATTTGTGCATTTGCCATCTGATGTTATCAGGTAACCTAGATATTTGAATTTTGTAATTTTAGATCAAGTAGGCCTACAATTATTGGCATAAATCTGCCGTTGTCCCGCTAGTAAGATAATTGCGGCCCACTAAATATAACGTCTAATGTTTGGTATCGATTACTATATTAAGCCAGTCCGTTTGTCAGTTTTACCATGTTCCCACTGTGGTCTACCTAGTATGGCATCGCTATGTTTCTACTCCAGGCGTTTTCCCGCACCCCTTGACCCTCTAACACTACCTCTAGTGCCCTACTTCTCCACTCTTCAATTGTTTCTAGTTCTGCTCCAGGTGTTGGCCAACTGATCAGCACCATGAAGGCTTATGAGCTTCTGGTTCTACTACAGGCGTTCAGCCATTGGCCTGCAACACCTGTATAGCTACCATGCACCAATGTCCTGCCCTTTTCTTACTCTTCTTTAGTTCTAATCCAGGCGTTGGCTGGCTGATACTCACCGCAAAAGGCTGATGAGCTCGTGTGTATGTGTTTATGTTGGGGGGATGGGATGGCTGATGAGCGCGTGTGTTCAAAATCATTTTTTTTACATTGAAAAAAGGAAACAATAGCGAAGTACCTTATCAGGACAAAACAAAAAATAAAAGTTCCTAAAAACAGAAGAAAATGGCCAAAACAAAAAATTGAAACGGTCTGCTAATATTGAAATAGAAAAATGGAAATTATCAAATTTAGGTACATTGTTATTGTGTTTTTATATAAACATGATCTCTGGCATTAATAGCTGGAAAGTTTGGGAGAAGTAAAACTGATCTTTTACAGCCCATTGCACTTTTTTACTGTGGTTCATTTGCCGGTCTATTGGCATCAGAACATAATTATAATGTCCTAAATGCAACAGTCAGTGTAACCTTTTGACTAGAGAAAACTGGCCTATCACATATATTTTTAGAAGCAAAACAAATAAAAACCACGATTTTTCAGTAACTAATAATTCATTCTTTGAGAATTCTCAAACAGACATAAGAAATATTTTTGTTTTCATAAGAAATTACATTCTGCCCAATGGAAGCAGGCATTGCTGTTGATTTTGGCAATTTTGTTAGGGATGTCTTTGTAGAGGTTGTTTTTAAGTAATACTCGAACATAGTGCTACACGGTGAGATTGAAATTGGCAAGGCCTTATTCGGCATAAAGATAAAATGCAACCAAGGACAACCTAGGGAGCGATCCATTTGGATTTTCGGGCTGGTGGAGAGCGCCGCAAAGAAACTTACTTAAGTGCCAGTCAGCAGCCGTGACAAAGCAAAACTGGTACCAGTCATAAAAAAAATAATAGTGGAGCCAGGGAGTAGGATTTTTCAAATGGCTGGGCCTCTTATTGCCATCTAAACAATTACTGTTTTGAACATTGTACTGTAATTCATAAAACTAATTTTGAATAGATTTATGTAAATACACAAATGCCCAAGTCATAGCGAAAATCATAGGCATAATGAAAAAAAAAGGTTGCAAACTGCAGACCTGACCTCCCTCCCCCAGGGTGTTGGTGGCACAATGGCAGACCTGCCAACTTTCCGTTTTCTCCGGGAAAAATTCTGGTGAACGCCGAAAAATTCCATTTTCGGACTGCCGCGCTAAAATCCTGCTCAGTTTCCCGATGGGCGACGGAAAAGAAAAAAAATATCTCGTTTTAACCTTTGGATTCATCCGATATCAGTAGACATATAATCTTTACTTTGAGCATTTTTAAATTACTATAGATATAACCCATTTGCGGTCCTGATAATGTTTATCCAACACTGTGTAAAGAGACCGAGTAATTTCTGTGTTATTGATATCTCATGGTGCTACATGCAGACATGCCAACATTATGCTTTAGGCGTAATTCATTCCCCCAATAGGGAAACATTTTATACTTTAACTGTTTAAATAAGCGCTTGTGCTTTCATTTCATTTTCTGCGATTTTCTTTCCATTAGCGTTATACAAAAAAATGCGATATCGATGGAAAGTGGATCCTCGATTTTTTGGAAACTGCCTGCGAAGGAGACCTGTGTAGTTTCTCTGATCTTATACCAGGTTTGCAAAGTATCCCTAGATTAAATAAATCATTTAGGTCTATTCTGAATTTTTTTTTTTTTTTTTTGGGGGGGGGGGGGGGGGTGTTGTAACTCAATAGACCTTCGGCACTGGTGGTAAGGTAACAAAGAATTAAGGCTGCACCATCTTAATCATATATTACATATTAAAAAAGTCCTTCCCCCCCCCCCTCAAAAAAAAACTAAAATTAATTATTAATTAATCAAACAAGAACTTAGAAGCATGTAACATTTGCATTTTGCACTGCTAGACAAACAAGTAAGCTCTGATAATAATCATTCTAAAGTCAACATTGTGCACGATGCAGTAGGCCTAAAGTGATAACAAGCCTACCATGTCGGCAATAGATCAAAGAAATCAGTTTGGTTTTTGGGAGTTGCGGCTAAACCTTCAAGTCGACCACACATCAAAGTAATTTGAGATGCCAGCAGTGTCTAGTTTTAACACTGCATAAATGGTGATGTGCATACATGTACAAACTACCTGACATAAAAAAAAAAAAACAACTTAATACTGCATACATAATGCATTTATTGTAATTCTTATAGATAATAGCCAAGATGTTTTGTTCTAGATCATGGAAAAATCCTATTAGATCTGCACACTGAAGACTAGCCACCTTATCATCCAATCTAAACCCCCCTTCCCCCTCTCTCTCTTTCTCACTCTCTCTTTCTCTCTCTCTCTCTTTTTTTCTCTGTCTCTATTTCTGTCTCAGTCTCATCTTCCCCTCTTCTTTAGATGTTAGCGTCAATGTGGATTTTTTTAGGCAATGTTTTCTTTGTCCGGTCTCTTTCTGTCTGTCTGTCTCTCTCTCTCTCTCTCTCTCTTTCTCCTTTTATCACTCTGTGAGTATCTCTCAGTAATTCTCACTCTTTCTGTTGTTTATTTCTCTCTCTCTCTCTCTCTCTCTCTCTCTCTCTCTCTCTCTCTCTCTCTCTCCCCCTCCCTCCCTCTCTCTGTCTCTCTCACGATCTTGGCAATATCAAGATCGAGGACTATTTGTAGTTTCGCGACTCTTTTGTTTCTTGATGTATAATCAAAAGTTGATAATGGTCCTAGAGATCTAATTTAGCCATTAGTCTAGGCCTAAGCCTACACAAACTTGAATACATTGCAGGCTGACATGATTTGCGAAGATCTCCGTAATTTCAAATAGAGCAAACAAAAACTCGATATTTTCTTTTTATTTATATACAATGGGTCATAATTTTAAGCCTTATTGAGATTCTGTATACCTGTCTCACATAGGTTTTCTTTTTTCATGTAACCTTTTATTGTGTGAGCTAGATTTTGAGTTTTATACACTGTAGTGCACCTTAAAATACTTAATCATCCACGCCCATACCCTGCAGGTCTTTAAGGCTTGAGAAATGGTGATATTATTGGACTAATGGCAGTGAATAGGGAGATACTTTCTTGCATCTTTTAGAATCGAAAATTCATCAATTAGCCTCCGATATTATACTTTAATGTTATGGAATGTCTATGGTCCAGTATGTAATTAAGGTCTAGTACAGTTTATCCATGCACATTAAATTGTACTGGCATATTCCTGTGAGGCTTTCTAAATTCCTGAGTAGAGGTAACTATTCCTGTGAGAACAATTGACCATAATGTAAATAGTCTAGACTGAGCACCCTGGCAGTTTTCATGTTAAAATGGCAGGAATCGAGGTCACACGCTCATGCAATGCACCAGTATGTTACTTTTCGATCTACCAAATCAGCCCTTTTCTTTCACAATAACATGTCCAGTGTAACATTCTAACATTTTAAGTGAATTTTTCGGAGATATGAAGACCTTCTTTCCTTTGATAGGTCCATGCACTTGTAGTGCTCAAAAGTCAATTTCTTAGGTTTCGATGCTGAGGATTGTCGGGCTCAACTCCCATCAATTTCAGAACTTGAAATTGAATCTGCAGCACTCTAACCAGGATATGAAGCTTCATCCGGTCCATCATCTATATCTAACCTAAATCAGTGGTGATAAAAGAAGTTTAAGGAAAATCTTTACTGTCTGCCCGATTACCACACAATATAAAAAAAAAAATACATAAAGCCTCATGTGCCTCTCACATCGCAAATGCAAGTGATGACGAGGATTTTCAGTAACTTTGAGGACAAAAAGTAGGCTGCTGGCAGTAGCTCCCTCTCTCTCTCTCTCTCTCTCTCTCTCTCTCTCTCTCTCTCTCTAAATGTATCCAATAAGTTGTTGTCCTTTGTCATAGATTAGCAGGAACATAAAGCCAGGGAGGCCCAAACATAAGTCATTATAATCTACTCCCGCCATTGTCCCATTAATTCAGTCTGAAAACATCCCCTTAAATATCAAGCCCCATTTATATGTAGTAGTTCCCCAAAAGTAGGACCCTTTCAGCTACAAGAAGATGAGTCGCAATACGAACGTTGTATTGCATTGTTGACCTGCAGTTCAGCGCTCAGTTTCTCTCTGTGACCTGCATTGTCGTCTCGCTTTTAGCCAGCAAATCTCGCTCTCCCTTACCAATTAGGACAGCAGTAATGGTACTGGGTTGTCTTCACTATAGGTGAGCTATAGTAATACTATTATTTAGTTATTTAGTATCAATACTGAATTGCGATCCAACGCTAGGATTATCCCCAATTGTTTACAATACGCCCAATGAGCCAATTTCACTCAGTGGAAAACTCACAGGCTTTTTGGAATATTTACCCAGTCACGATCTTGGACTGTGATGCAATTGCTCTCCAAGGTATGCTTGGGCCTTCAGCAGTCCCATTGTCCGCCACCTGAAAAAAATCTTTGGTTTTCTTCATTTTCCACTGGGAAGCACCAAGATCTACCTTCATATGCTACCAACGAAATAAAAAGGCGGTGGGCATAAACTTATGTATATTTATTGTGAAAGTAGCACTATTTAAAAAATAAATTGGCTTACTGCCGCTTGTGAAAGTACATCTAAAAGTAGGTCCCAGGATTATCCCATAAATCTTGCCTTAACATACAAATAATTCTAAAAGGTTTGTTCATCAATGTATCCATCATGAGTGGTGAGTGGGTAAAAGACTGCATCGCCTGCTCACGTTGATCGTTGGCTAGATTCACCATTACATACATTATACAGGTTCAGGGCGAGACTGAAGTAGCCAGGAAACATCAAGGTCGTTGTTTTCTTTTGCCGGCTCAATTTACAATGTGACGATTTTCTGAACCAGCTAATTTTATTGTCAATATTTCGATTTAGAAAAGGACAAATTTTGTCTTTTTTTTTTTTTTTCAAAAACGGGAGTTCCTTTTCACATTTTGTCATCCAATCGAGACTAATGATATTTGCAATTAACCAGCATTCATTTATGCAAATGAAAATCTAGGAGCCAGAAACATATATTTTATGGCATTGTCAGTTACAAGACTTTTTGCAGGCAACACATTTTCGTCGCCATGAATTTTCAAACTTCACTTTTTTTCTCACTTCCCATTTTTCTCCAGCATGATATAAAAGTAAATTGAAATCTCTATTGAAGAAATGTTAACCTGATGTAAATTTTGTCCAATTCTGTGTGAAAAGAATGGTTGCTTTGCTTCTCTCTGAGCTCACCAGGCGGGTTTTTTGTGCTTACTTTCAGTTCTTGTGGTTTTTTTCTAATTTAAAATCCGTTCTCCCATGTGTAACTTCAGGGAAAAAAAAAAAAACACTAATTTTAAAAGCTTTTCTGCAGCTTTCAGATGTTTAATACGGTTCTTTAATGAAATTCTAAGACTCCGAACTCTGTATGGATTATAAGTCTAGATCTAACGGAAATTTTGTCTTTGTTTACATGTGTGCACCATTTTGGCTGAATCATGTGACAAACCAGGTTGGGGTCATGGGAAAAGATGTCATTGCTGGAATTTCCCCCTGGATGCACTAAGCTTATATAGGATATTAACTTCTTTGTTTAATAGAATCTAGTTGCATCAATGGAGGATTCTTGTATCATATTCTTCAGCATCATTAAAGGATATATTTTTTAATATATGGCACAACTTAGGCCTACTTTAAGGGGACCTGTGCTTCTTGATCTATCTCTATCAGCCACCATTGAAATGAAGAGGTCGCTGGGTTAATATCGTTGGATATTGTGTGAAACTAGCATAATTAACATCTTCATTTCGTCGGCAGATTGTGAAGCGACAACACTGGTTAACATGCCCTGACTCAATGTAACCAAACACTGGGCTGAGACTAAAGTACCGAAGAAGTATTTGGAGGAGCAGGCTTACCCATTAACATGAAAGTTTATCTATCCCTTTGGCTTAGGCAATACTTTCCTAGAGGTTGAAAAAAAAAAGCACAGATAGGCACTTACCTTCAGTTGCCTCTTTGTAAAGGAAAATGATGTGGACAACTAGCCTATATATCTTTAAGATTTGATTCGTGTACGTGTAGGCCTAAGTCATGAACTAAGATTATTCTGAGGAAAAAAAAAAGGCTCCCATATCCTTCCTGAACACACAGGACTATTAAAGCATTCTTGCCTAGTATTTCGCAAAATTGGTAATCGTTGTGAAAAAATGACGGAAGTATGAAATTTAGAAAATGTTCCATTTGGTTGGAATCTTGAGATCATTCAAAACGGCCATGGAAGGTCGCAATATTTAAAAAAAATTTTTTTAAAGAACACATCATGGCCCATGCACAGAGACAAAAGCAATACAAACCTACTTCGTTAAATCATGATCGATCGGTACATGAGAATATGGTTGTGTGCCATATTGATTTTGTTCAGCTTTCATGGCCTTGTGTTTTTGCTATTATTAATTTTGTTCTCTTCAACTTTTTGAGACCCAGTTATACAAAGTTTTTCAGTTTTGACAACTTGACAATTATGTATTTTTAAGAACAAGAGGAAAAACAAAACACCATGCATGCAGCTGACATATTTATTACCAAAAATGAAATATGAGTGCTTTAAATTAGGAATCTAGTACAAACTTGCAGTTTTAGGCTAAAACTTTCTTTTTGTTTGCTTAGTTGTGACCATGTGTGTATGCATGCTTGATTTTCTATGGTGGTTCAACACAAGGTTGCATCACCAACTGTAAAGCAGTTTTTTGTCTGCAGAGGAAAAGATGTCATCTGCAAACTGTCAATGCCTTTCGGTAAATGTGGTCTTAACCCTGTCTTTGATGAAAAGTTTTTTACAAACTTGTCTATGCTAAAAAGATCGAGTCTAGAGGTCTATCTAGATAGATTTCAGGAACTTTGGGTTGGAGGTGTGGTTTCTTACTTTCAAGTTAAATTTTTGACGAGATGGCAACAAAGAGGAGGCCTAGCCTTATGTGAAGGTTTTTTTGGTTTTTTTGTCCGAGTTTACATTAGGCTTTACTAAGTCTGGGGCAGGCTGCCAGATGCTCTAAACATTAGGGAGCCACATTGGTTAGTAAAGGAAGCCAGGGACGGGAAGCTCATTCTAGACTGGCACGTAAAAACCCAATTTTTTGCTCTTAAGACAACAAAAAAAATTGTGACAAATTGCAGAAAATTGAAAAATATGCGAGTTTCTTGTGTCTGGAAATTTTGCAGCCACAAGACCACAATTTTTTTTTTGGGGGGGGGGGGAGGGAGGGAGACAGCCTTTAACCCCACAAGCTGGGGCCAAGGCAGCCTCGGATCCCAGCCTATTGCAGGCAATTTTTTTAGCCACTTATCTGTATAATTTTGGCCATAAGACTATGAAACTCAATAAAAATTTATTGGTTTGTCTACACTAGGTGTATGCCCAAGCCTAACTTAGTGTTTGCTTAGCGATCTGGAAAGGAAGTGAGGCCTTGACAAGTCACTCTAAGGCGGCAAGTTGTGATGTGCTGTACTTACACTCTTCACTGGATGAGAATAGCTGTGCTTCATGTCCTAAATTTTCACAACATGAAATTACTTCAGGAAAAAAAATCCTACTCTAGGTCCCAGTCCGGGCCAAGTCAATTTTTCATTGCTCCTCTATGTCCAATGAGCACTAAATTGGTAGTAAGATCTCTTAGATCCAGCAAAAGTAAAGGCGGTCAGGAAAGCAATGGCAAACTACCTCATAAAGCTGTATGCCAAGAACAATCTGGACCCTATTCCTGGTTCTCCGATGCTTGGACTAAGCGTGGGACCCACTTTACTTTTACTCTAGATAGTCGGGATCTCAAACTGGGTATATCTTGGTAAGGTTTTGTTTTGATAGGCCTTAAGTGTTGATCTTATAAGTTGAAAATGTTGTAAGTGAAGGCTCAATCAAGAATTTAGTCTATATCTTATGTGTCAAGAACTAAAGGCACCTAGTTTTACCATTGGGTTCAGTTTTGCAGTCTCTTGACCCAAGTTCTATTCGTCCAGTCATAGTGGTAGGTCTGATATCACAGTTTGGGGTGAGACCTCGGAATAAATAATATGAAAAGGGACCCATTATCCTTTCTTTTGTTTGTTTGTTTTTTGTTTTTTTTTGCATAACTTGTCTTACATTTCAAAAGTCATTGTACGATTTATATTGCTGAATATATATGAACAATTGCCAAAAGGTGGACCCCCAAATTGTGTCACTGTCAGGTTTTTTACTGCATTTTAAAAAAAAGAATCTTCAATTAAAAAAGGGGAAGGTCCAATTAAGTATCAGTGAGGTAATATTCATGCAGAGTTGGATAGCAGGAGTAGATGTTTATAAGAAATATTGGTCTGTGTCTCTTCACTTTATGGTTAATGAGCTTAATTTTTGATGGGTGACCACTTTTTTGGTGATTGTGTCATCATAGTTATATGCGAACCATTTTCTACAAGTCCTTTTTGAAAAATTAAACTTGTCAATACATAAATTTTGATTTAGTGAGTGTGATGACATACGAAGTAATGCTTTATGTTTAAAGAATCAGTTTTGGATGCATACACGCTGTCTAAATTAACCAAGTAAGTTTCAAACATAACTGTGATGACAAAATCGCCAAAAAAGTGGTCACCCATCAACCAATTAAGCTCATTCACAACCAAGTGAAGTGACACATATCATTTTTTTTTTTTTTTTTACATGGATCTATTCCTGCCATCCAAATCTGCATGAATATTTCTTCACTGATACTTAGTTGGGCTTTTCCCTTTTGTAACTGAAGAATCTTCTTTTCAAAATGCAGGAAAAAACGTGACCCAATTTTGGGGTCCATCTTTTGGCAGTTGCTCATATATGCGCAAGGTTTCTGTAATGCTGTGTAAAGGAATAAATCCCAAGGGTTAGAAAGTAAAATCTGTCATTATTTCTAATTCATTTATCAGATAAAGATAGGAGATGCAGCAGTGCCTGATGAATGCTCTGAATATTTTCATCTTATACATTTTTCTTTGCTGTAGGCCAAGTCCAGACAATTTTTTAATAAAAGTATTCAGTCTAGTTTTATTATTATTTCTTTTCTTTACAGGCTTATTTCTTAACAGTTACTGTGAAAGAATGGCCCCACCTCGCCACCGTCGGGACAAAAAAACTGCTGTTACCAATGAGGTGATAACCAAGGAGTGCACTATTCATATGCACAAGAGAATCCATGGCATGTGAGACCTGATTTATCAATCTTTATAAATGTGCATTTTCCAAACGGTGGGCATAAAAATTGGTGCCCTAGGGCTTGGAAATGAGGTTTAAAATAGATGGCTTGTTGCTATTTCGAAGTAACCTATCTACTTGATGCTATACTAGTGTTCGCAGAGCAGGAAAAACACAGACAAAAATAGCCATCATTGGAGGAGAACATGAACATTACAGAACAAAACTTTGATGATGCATTTTCTAGAATCGAACAAAGAAAAGTGCAGGATTGCTTTTGGATGAGTTTATTTGAAAAATAGGATTAAGAATATGTAGAGAAGTAAATTAATTTATGCCAATGAGTCCGCTCTTATGTTATGTTTTTTTTAAACTAATGGCTTAAATCTTTATTACCTTTATCATTGACCTTTAAATCTGAACAAAACAATGGTGCACTGACTCGTGAAAGAATGTCTCGAAAAATATAATCAGTGGACTCTCTTGAACAAGCTCTCAACCATCCTTATATACCCACCACCTACAGCTTCCATCAATTAGGTAAATATTACACAAACAATTAATGCCAGAAAAGACTAGAAATTACCATGAACTGTGAGCTAAAAATATTGCCCAATCAATTGTAGAAGTTTCTATTCTAAATTAATCTAATCTCTTGGTTACATTTCAATAACTTCCTGTTGATTTTTTTCCCTGGATCTAAAATGGGTAAAAAAGCTAAAAATAATACAGTGAAACTTGGCTACTATGGGACCCATTAGGGCGTGATGCACAATCCCGTTATAAATATAAGCAAGGCCCATTGTAAAAATAAAAGGAAGATAATCCGTGAGAATGGCACCTTACTAAAATTATCTCCCTTTAATAAGCGGCTATTAAAAGTGACCCTTGCGAACATTGTATTATATTATTTCATTGCATTGTGTGTGTGTGATTTGCTTTTGTCTTACTAACAAAAGTCACAATGTATTTTTTGTTTGTGGGTTTTTTTCCTTAAGAGCAACTCTTTTGTTTTGTGTGGTGTTTTTCTTCCCTTTTAAATTTTTTTTTATTTTTTAGTAGGAATGGTAGGCTACATTATGTATTGAAGTGGGTCCAGAAATTAGTGTTTTACATGCTTGGTTAGACCAAGTATGCAAACAGCGATCCAATTCCTCATAGCCTGTTGTTCCAGTCGCTTCCGATCAGGTTGAAAGTCACCTTTGGTGAGGGCTGATACGATAGCTTCCTTGGCTTTCAAGAATGTATAAAGTGTTCCTGACGAAATGTCATAATCTCGACAGATACCGTTCTAGCGAAATTAAAGTATAAAGGAAATAAGGGAAAATAATGGGCTTGTGTCAACGACCTGTTGCATGCAAGGTCCCGTTGTAGCTGAGCGCTGCTGTAGCAGTCTTGTCTAAAATAGGTCTAACCTACACCAATTTAGCATTTGACTGAATATTACAAACTCTCCAAGTAAACAAGACTGAGAAGTTGTAGTTAAATTGGTAGCCAAACCATTAAATCTAGGAACTTATCAAGTGTATACACCAATTCTCACAGTGAAGACATAGAAGTAGAAAAGTTTTATGAAGAAATAGAAAAAAAACAAAAGGCCGTCTAAAATCTCAGGAAATCATTATCAAAGAAGCTGGGCCCAGTGGTATAGGGACTGTAAAATAATAAGAATCTTTATAAAAAATATTTGGAGTGAAAATTCAGTGTAGTTAAAGAGACCATTATATTTGCTTTCAGATCGTGTTTATTTATTTTAAATTTATTTTTGTTTCTTTTTTCTTCTTTCTTGCCTTTTCAAACTTGAATGGCCTTGCTTTCAAAGGCAAAATAAGTTTTGGTGGATTTCTTGGTGATTGGGTTTTTTAAAAAAAATTTTTTTGCTTGCCATTTCAAACTTAGTAAATGATCTTTTTGTTTTTTTCAAAAATATATACTTCATGTTTTAGCGGGTTCAAAGACAGGGCGCCCCGTGCTATCAAAGAGATTCGCAAGTTTGCAGCCAAGATGATGGGGACTCCTGATGTTAGGATAGATATTCGCCTCAACAAATTCATTTGGTCTCAAGGAGTCAGGTAAACTTGTAGTTGAACAGTAGATGTAAATTCATTTTCATTTTAGCTTTCTCTGTCTTGTCTTTACCATTCCATTTACATTAAACACAAGTTTATGAAATTGCATTGTCAGAGGCCCCTACTATTCGGCTTTTTGCGGAATCATTCCTCTTTTTCAGAGCCAAGTCCACGGCAGATTTGCTGTTTAGACTGTTTAACTCACTTGCGACGCGGCCCGCACCTGTTGCGGGCAACCCAAAAATTCCCAGTGGATGGGGGCCGCAACCCTTGCGGCTTTTACTTTTATCGCTCTATAACACCTATACAGACATGCCTACCGTTCCGGAAATTCCGGATTCGTTCCGGAAATCCGCATTTTTATCACAAAATCCGGAATTTCGCTGATTTGTGATTAGTCATACTCTCAGAAATAATCCTAGTCTAGATGTCTACCGGCGCATTTCTGCATAAAAAACCGAGAATATTAAAGGACTTAGAGAAAAAAAATAACGGCGTTAACACTGCAACAAACTTTTCGAACTTATTAAATGCCTGGTGCTCTTTGCTACACCTTTTTTTCATAAGACCCAGCATGCATCTTGCAGACTGAGGAGGGGTTGGGGTGGTTTGGGGCAAACCTATCGATGCAGTACATCTATAGACGAACATCATTGCAAAGGCCTACCATCAGTCCCATCACTGACTTGACGCGATGACGGTCGGTCATTCACACTGTGACGTCACTCACCTGGACTAGGGTTTTTTTTTCAACAGACATATCTTGGCGATGAAAGCAAACACGAAAATTCTGATGGCAAATTTGAAATCAGCGACCTCGATTTATGAAAATCATCGCGGCAGGATTTCAATTTTTATAGAAATAAAGATTTTTGGGATAACTTTTCCCGTTTTAAATCTGTCAATTGTACTATTGTAGGTCAATGGTTGGGTCGGACTTAATTATCTAGACTTTAAGATCACTATACGCGCAGTCTTAGAGAAGTTATAAACCCAGCATTGAACTTAGGCCCGGTGCCAACCTGTCTGATTGATGCCAGGCTCTTGCCATTGCCAGTCCTATGATAATACTATGAACTATCCATAGATTTAGATTTTAATATAATACAATCAGGCCTATGTATCTTGGATAAGTCTACGTCTCTTCAAAATGAGCAAAAAGAAATTGGTCTACATAGAAGCTCCAATCCGCAAAAGACAGCAGCATTGACTGTATTTGAAAAGAATGCATCTAGGCAATCTGCATCTTAGGGATGGAAAAGGGAAATGTTTCATGGAATTTTCTATTTGAGCAAAAATAATAAATTTGAATTCCAATGGTAACATTGATATAAGTTACCCAAAGTTAAACAAGTCTTTGCAGTACGAGTAGAATGAAAATTTTAAGGGCAAATTTTCTTTTTATAATGTCGTTAGTCTAAAGCCGATTGGCTCAACATTAATATAAACAGATTGGAATGTAAGCACGGAGGCTAAATGTTAAGCAGTTGGCTTAGTGTTTGTGCCGATTTAAATAGGAACTGATGTCCTCTACTCTCCCCCGTCCTAAGGTACACCACTATGATTGATTGGTACTTAGTTAAATTGTGTAGTTTTTTTGTTTTCTTTGTTTAATCGGCGTCAGTTCCTGCATATTCAGGTTTGTTCTGCATTTTTATATAATGTTTTGCATTTTTGCCCTTGATGTTCCACAAAAAAATTTTTAAGGGTAGGCATGTCTGCCTATAATAACCGCACAAACAACTCGCCGCCTATACATTAGCGTTCCTGAACTATTTCTTTGTCAGTATTCCAAATCACATTTTTATCATTGGGGAACTCGTTTTTTTATAAAATAATTTAGAACACGTTTTGCAGAACTGAAAGTCAGTCCAGAATTGGTGAAATCTGAGAGGTAGATGGAGATGTGGATCTAGGTCTAATGCGATTATGGTCTTGAATAGACAGTCTGTTTCTTTTGGGGGGGGGGGTGGAGCAGACAGATCTGGGCAAGAATTTTCAGATAATGATGTGGAGTTTTTGCCAGTAGAAAGTCACAATGATTCCAATGATGACCTAGATCTAGATCCTGATAAAGTGTAGATCTAAGAAACGCTCAGAGTAGTAGATCCAGGAGCACTAAATCAAGACCCAAGTGAAAAAACGAGCACAACCAGATGATTTTCAGTCAAGATATCTAGATCTATACAAAATCCATTGAAGTCAACAGCATGTTTCCTTACTTTTGTGTACTTTCTTACCCGTTTGCTGCATCTTTCATTGGCTTCAGAAAATTTTCAGAAATTTCAAATTTTTACCCTCTTTGCAAAAAACATACAAAATCAACATATCAAGGTAGCTGAATAAAAAGTGTTACAACTAACAGATCTAATGATAAATTTTATGTGTCCAAAGTTTTAGAATGATTACATTATTAGGTTTTTTTTTACAATTTTTTAAAGAAGGCCAAAAAAACCTCAGTCCTGAGGGAATAGCAAGAGGAAAAGGGGTCAGTCGCAAGTGAGTTAAATCGGGCATGACCCAATTTTATAATATAAATTTGTCCAAAATGCAACTGTTATAGATCCATCAAGAAGAGTGCAAGCAAAATATTTTGTGCTAGAGTACTTTGTTAAAGATATCCATGTCTTTATTCTAAAGAGATGAGCACTCTAAAAGTGGAATTTGGAAAATATCAAGTCCATCCAAAGGTTTCTGAGATAGCATCCAATGGTATGAGTGTAGACAGGCAATGGATTCTGATAGGGGAATTGAAAAACTTGATGGAAATTTGTTGTTTCCAGCCCTCACTAAGATAATGAAAGGCCTTTCTTGTTTAACACATTCCAATGCTGAAGTGGAGCGTGTCTTTAGCCTGGCGCGTAAGAATCAAACTGAATATCGGCTTCGCTTGGAACAGACACTGTATCTGCCTTAGTTATACAGAAGGTAGACATGCTTTCAAGAGAAAGTGTTTGCTACAAGCAAAATTTTCTCCCAGCTCTTGTTAGGAACGCTAAGAGTGTCTACACCGAGAACTTACAATGTTACAAACAATAATGTTGATATGGCATGGCGTTGTACATAGTGTAAATAGAGTTGTATCTTTCATCGTTTCTATTATTGTTGTTGCTTTACATTATTAATTATGATTGACATACCTACTACTTAATTGAAAGGATTCATTGATGCAACTTTTGTTTAAAGAATGGCGCAGTGAGTTGATTCCTCTTTTTTCTCTGAAATTCCTCTTTTTTGTTATCTTAATTCCTCCTCCTAGCTTCTTTGGGTAGGGGCCTCTGCATTATGTTCATTTTGTTCGAATTCTGTTGGAAAAAATGTTTGCATTTTAAATTTGTTTATAGATTACTTTTTTATTATTTTTTTTATACAAATTACATCCAGGTGTTTTTAATTTTTAATTGGCCAGTCATCTCTCATAGTTCATATATGAGGCAACCAAAGCAAATCGGTCACAATTCGCGTTTTGGACATTTTGATTCATAAGCAATGATCCCACAGAAAAAACAAAAAATACATACATCTCTATCCCAATTCGCCCAATCAATACTTGAATGTCACTAGAGTCAGTCTTTTTTCAGTTTGAGCCAATCCTATTCTAGTAAATACTGCTTGGTAATTGCTTTATTGCAAAGACAAAATTGATAAATCGATGTCAACTTGACTGTTGCAACAGAACAGAAGATCCTCCCACCGCATTGCCCATCTCTTTATCAGACCTGCCAACCGTCCCGCAAATTGCGGGACAATCCCGGAAAATGAGTGTCTGTCCCGCAGTCCCGCATTTGTTATAAATGTCCCGGAATTCAGCTTTGTTTCGGGACAAAAATTAATCCCGATTTTTGCTTTTCTCATGTATACCGCTCTTCCACAAATAAAGGTACTTTACTTTTAGTTTCTGTTTTCGTTTTCCGGGCGTTCAGTATTTATATCGATATACTTGATAAAGATACTACTTCACTATGGTGCTCTTATATTATCGATATAAACTTTTAAAAATAAAGCATCATGACCAGTCTCCTTTCTGTTTAT
>BLXT01001714.1:732304-744716 GCA_019648995.1 Plakobranchus ocellatus
GTTTTAGTCATAATTTTACTTTAGTGATAGAAAGGCTTAAAGAGTTGATGCACTTAGATTTATATCAAGATATAGATCTCTATGATGAATGAAGTTATAGATTGTGAAATTTAGGGCAATTTGTAAAAATCTTAAGGTTTTGAACGGCAGAAAGGATGGAATGTTCACACAGANNNGGGGGGGGGGGGGGGTCTTTTTTTCTTCTTAAATATTAGGCCAGGATGAAAATACAAGCCTTTATTGCGGCAAGGATGTCTTATTTAACATTGGCCTTATCACTACTCTTCTTAGTTACTTAATGAGAAAATCCTGACATTTACTATCTAAAATTTTATCTGGATCTATTGTTGGCATAAATAATATTGTCTTGTCCTCATTTATAAGTATAAAAACAAGGCAGATGTATAATTCATTCGTTATTTGACTGGACTACTCAGAGACACTTTTTCAAATAAACAAGCGTATACATCACTAAGGACAGCCAAAGCATTGAAAAAATGTTTTGAAAGATTAGTCTGGCCAAAATTGTTATTAAAAAAAACCTACAAAAATCTGTCTCTATAATCAAGATAAAGAACACTTCAGTGATCATAGTGAATAGAACTTATCCATGTATATGAATGTCCTGTCGACTGAGCATCAAGCATTGCAACGGCCTCATCGTAACAGTTTTTTCTTTCACCACCATCACTTGCTGGCTGCTTACATATAACCAATTCTGTATCTTGCTAACTGTAATTATGACATCAAACCAGTTAGCTCTGGCAGTTGCTTATTCTGGATTCATCTTTTGACTGAATTGATTGAACCTAGAAAAGGGATTGTGCTGCAATTCGATGGTTTACATTTGATTATCCATGCTTTAAGAGGTTTGCTTTATAGTGTGCTGTATAATCTGGTTACATTGAATCTTCAAACTTTAAGTTGTTTGTTAAACACTAAAATGCTGTCGGTCTGATTTTTTGTGCGCATGCATGCATTTGTGTCCCTGAAAACTATCCTTTGTCCCTGAAAATGGACCTTGGTGTCCCTGAAAACATATTTTTTAGGTTGGCAGGTCTGCTTTATTGATAAGAGATTCCAAATAGATAAGTTAATGTTCTCTTTACTTCTCTTAAGTAGATGGCTCAAGACCCCACCGCTTAATTGTGTTGAAAATCCTGTTTTTTACATCTTGATCCCCTAAAACTGGTGAACAAAGTAGTCAGGTCTGTGTATGCGTGAACCTAGATGTTGATGACAGTCCAGTCACTTCTATATATGCTGAAATTCCAGGGGAAAAAAAAAAATCAACGTCACTGCCAATTAACTGATAGAGGGCTGGCCCAGCTCATAATTAACAATGGTTTACGGCGGGTGTAAGGGGCATAATCCTGATTTACAAAAGTACACGTTTTACAAAATTTATCATAAATTTTAAACCAAGGAAGGTACAAACACCAAAAAATAGAGGATTGGATGCACTTTCCTATGATATATAACTCTAAGTATCGGTGATATTATGGATATTTGAAAAAATTGACAACAGTATCTCGGCAGTGGGGCTAGGACTAGATCTAGATCTACATTTAGATTCATCATCGTTGGAAGAGTCTAGACGTAGCCCATCACCTTCTCCCTCCTCTACATCAAAATTAACATCACTTTCATCATCAATTTCAACTCCAATATCTACAGGGCTACTCTCATCTTCATCTTCTTTATTAGTCGATCTTTCTGTCAGTTGCGAGAGCAAGTTGAAGGTAATTTTGAAAAAATCATTACTCGGTAACCATTCATTCATTTTTCGAACAGTAGACGGAAAACGGAAGTAGAACTCTTCAAGCAACAGAAACTATTAAGGCCCAGCCACTGTTAAGAAAATAAAGGGGCTTATTCCGTAGTTTAAAAGTGGATGCAATAGTCAAGTATCAACGGGCGATAAGCAGGCGCTCCCGCCAACACTCTCATAAAGGGTGGTGGCGGGCGATAACACTTTTTATCAGTTAAAGGCAGCAAGCATTAGATTGCTCAAACTTCTGTTAGTGTTCTTTTTAATCCCCCCAGGACATCAACTTTAATTTTAGTCAACTGTTCAAGGTTTGCGCTAAAAATGAAAAATTTTTTGTATCCTAGACTACTGCATAGTTTGCACCTAATGTAAGTCATCAGCACAAATGCTTAGCCTGATGGGAGGACAGTATGCTAGGCATATAATATGTCAATTCAGCGGGAAATTTTTGTTAAGTAGGTAATGGTTTCTTTATTATTTAGGCATGTGCCCTACAGACTAAGAGTGCGTCTTGCCCGTAAACGTAACGAAGATGAGGACTCCACCAACAGACTGTACACTTTGGTCACCCACGTTCCTTGCATTGATTTTAAAGGTATATATTATTGTTTAAAAAAATTAACAAAACTTAAAGTGTAGAAACTTTTGAGGCATAATGGGTATTCAAACACAAGAATAGTCATTTTCTTAACTCAGAGTGAGGCGAATGAGAAACTTTTTTTTTTCCTATTTATACGTATACTGTTTATCATGATGCCAATGTAAAATATGCTTTTCATCCGCACCTTATGGACAAGTGTAACCAGTAGGATCAATCTGTAAACCCTTTGTTGGTTACATCTTTTTGACCATTTGAAACATTGATATAACCCTGTTATGCTTGTTGATTTATAGTGGTAGCAATCATAATTTGTAAGCCTAAAGCCATGTTTTCATGTGTACATAATACTAAGTGCACAATACATTTAAATGTATTATTTCCTTTTTCCGTGTTTGCTTGTATATTAATGTTCATAATTCGTCATTATAATTTTTAATATACATGGTAATGCCAAACTTTATAGGACAGTGGTTTTTCTCCTATTGTTGAATGTCAGCAGTGCTATTCCACATTGGTAATCTTGATACAGTCAACACTGCTTAAGTCGATGTCCAGGGGACATAATTGAAAAGGTCGACTTAAATAAAAAAATCAACTTACATGATTTTTTCAAATATCTCCCCTGATTGAAGCGCATGCGCGCGCACACACACACACTCACTCCTCTCTATACATATATATGTGTGTGTGTGTGTGTATGTATATTAATAAATATTTTGGGGGGGGGGGGGAAGTACATGCAGAAGCTCAATTTCTTTTACGAAAATCGCTCACACTAAGGTTCATCTGTTTTTATATTCATAACTAAACTGTTGAATAGATGTTTAAAGCTCTGACTGTAAACCAAATTAATTGAGCTTTCTCAGCGTCATCATGTTGTGATTGGTCTTGTCTTAACATCATGGTGCCCAGATGTCAAAATACATCTTCTTCATTGGTTTCGAAATAGTATTCGCAAGTACACCAAATGCATTGAAACATCCTTCTGCTTTTTGCTATTGTTGTCATCTGGATTTTGTTTGTTAATGTTTTTGTTTGTTACCAGTAGGGCCTACCGTATTTCTTTATTTCAATTCATAAGTAAGTTTGATTTTGCGTTTTAGTGGCAGAGCTGTCTACTCTTGTGGCCTTGCTGTAAGTTTTCCGATGTAGATCTAATGTGTCATTGTGGTTTTACGCTCAAGTGATGGCTTTCTGTTGGCATATACTTCTAGCCTAAGATGGAATGAGGCTGGGGGTGCACATGTTTGTAGATCGGCAGATAGATGGGTCTCCTATCTAGATCAGTATCAGTATTGTGTTGGCTACAGTAGTACAGTAATAATTCACTAAGCCTTAAGGTCTTTGTTTTCAATTGAGGAAAAGGGGAGGAGGGGTAAAGGGGAAACATGGGAGTAAAATCGACTAGACCAAGACAAGTCTAATTGTTCAACTTGTAATTACTGTGCGCACCTCCCAACAAAGCCAGCTAGCCACTACTGTTCCCCCCTCCCCAGCATACACCTGTACACATGTTGTTTGGAAATTACAGGCATGTTTGATCCCAATGATTGTCACGGTTGCACTCCGTACTAAAGACGGCGAAACACTTTGAAGTTAGGACAAAGCCAGCCAATGCAGCCCATGGCACCACAATGATCTCCGCTGATGTAATAAGTGAAAAATATAAAAAAGGGCCTGCCTCCAGACTAGACTGTTGGTAGGGATGTCAGTGGCACAGTGGCTAGCGAGTCTGCCATAAAATCTGCAGGGACCTTTCTGTCGTGGGTTCGAGCCACACCACCGGTGCCCTGGCCTGTCAGAGGGCCTGAAAGCCTGAGATCACCTTCTTGTGGACTGGCTATATGTACAAAACCAAAAACCACTGAACTGTTGGCCTGTGATGAGCAACACTCTCCCTCTCCTTCCCTCTAAACGCACACGCACACACTAAAATTAAACTGCCTGCTGTGGCGCCATCCTATGACTGTAGTAAAGTGCAGGAGTGTATTGGACAGTGAAGGGCTAGCATTTCGCACACATATCAGTTAGCATGTGTATCAGTAACTAACATTTTTGTAGATTAGAGGGAGGAAAAGCGTTGGGCCCTGGTCATTTCAAGGCTCACCAATGCTTCAAAACGCCATTTCAGAGTTTGGTGAAAATTCTAAATTGTAATAGAAACTTCATTTTTACTGTGCATATTTTGGTATTTCATATAGCTTTTATTTCTATCGTTGTTGTGGTTGATTTTGTACAAGTTTTAAAAAATACCATGCATTTCCCCTCTTTGGAAAATGCTCCCAGTCATCAGACACCCATTAAAGCAGATCTAGAAAATCTATAATCTGAGGGCAAAATTACGTTTGGAAATACATTTTGTCACCAAAAATTAAAAATCATTTTATTTAAACTGGATCTTTAGTCTTAATCTTAATCTATATCACTCCAAATCATGAAGTCTAATAAGTCTAATTTCACCGTTCACCTTCTTGGGTCGTTGACATTTGATTAATTGCCCTGTAATAGTATCTAAATCTAGATTTTTCACTCAAAATTCAAATGTACATTCTAGAAAGAAATTAACAACCTCGGTCACCTTCTAGAATCTAGTCTACATTCAAAATCTAGATCTAGAGCTCAAGATTGGATGAGCACTTTGGTTTGGGGACAAGATTTCATGTAGAACAATGCTAATATTCTCAAAACAGTTGGGCATGGAAAGAATTTTCATTTTCATCATCTGGCTCAACATCACTCTCCTCAACGAACTCATCAAACACATTGTGCTGTGATTCTGCTATTGTTCAGGTTGGAAATGACAGATCGAGCCGTTTGGAGGTTTCTGTCTCCAATCCTTTACTTTGAATTCTAAAAATAGGAGAAACGCAGCAAATTGGGTATCTCCGTAAAGCTCTGACACTCATGAAAACAAGAGAGAAAACCGAAAGTTCTGAGTACATTGTTGAGGTTCTTTAAAAATTTACAAAGCCATCCCAAACATCGCCAAGATCAGGGTACGAACACTAAAAATAGCATCTTTATACCATTGGGGCCGAAAAGTAAAAGATTGACTGGATAAAAATCGAGTTACAAGGCTGCCCTTCAGTGTCTTCAAAAAGGGCTGTTCCAAGTAAAAAGATCGCCTTGAATAAAAATCGACTTAAGCAGTGTTAACTGTAGCATTCTTGTGGTCCTCCCTGGGCGGATCATAAATGGCAGGATTTTACCTCAACAGATCTATTAATGGATCAAGAATATCATCTGTGACAAAATTTTGTGATAGATCTGTGAAAACGAAACTGCAGACATAAGAACTTCTGGGAAATCCCACAGGAATTTCTAGCTTTTAAAAATTGAATAATGGCTTGACCGTTGCATAACACAACACGGACACATAGATACACTTTGAGTGAATTTCCATTTAAATGTTGTGTATGCCTTGCACAGCAGGCATTGTAAAATTTTCACATAGCAATAGCATGTTCAGTGTGTGGCATCTACACTGCCGTAGCAAATTAAAGAGCAGTATCGTCGGTGCTCTTGAATTTGCTAATGCAGTATAAATAGACTTGTATGCACTATACAAAAAATATCAGCATGGAAAAAGTTGCCTTTGGTTTATAATTTTTTTTTTTTTAAATACTCTTGCATATACCTTGTACATCCAACGTATTTTATTTATTTTTTTATTATTTTAATAGGTTTTGTTTTCTAGAATCAATCATTATAAATTGTAAAAATAGATTCAAATAAAATAATGCTTTAGCATGTTTGTTTGCTTATATGCTTTATTTCTAATATTTTTATTCCATTCCTCAGGCAAACAGACACTGAACGTTGATAATGAATAAAATTTTCCTTGCTCTGTGAAAATATTTAGTCATTGTTTTTGTATGTGCAATTTTCTGTGTTTTGTGTAGTTTTTTTTTACTGACTCCAGAAGTTTCAGAAAAGTATTTTCTTTTCTATATTGTAGTTGCACCACAAAATTAAACATTTTTGCTCTGGAAACAAAAATCCTTTTTACTCCCTAGATGGCACAACCACAAGATTATAATCAGAACCGTGCAATTCAAAACTTTCACAAACATTTATGGAAGGAATTCAAAATTATGCTCTTTGTTCCCTGGAAAGCACCAACGTAGATTTGAATTAATGTTGAATAAAGCAAGATTCCTGCCAAGGGTTGTATTAATTTGAACTGGAGATTTTGAAATTGTGATTGTTTTTAAATCAGTCGCCAAAAGCTACACATCTATTTCTTTCGGCATGTTTTTATCAATACAAATTTATAATTTAAAAACCTGAAGCCATTTGATAAATATATTAAAAGATATCTCAAAATGCTCAGCTAAATCGTGGCTTAGAAGAATAAAAATTATTATGCTAGGTTGGCAGCTAACCAACAAAAACTAATGGATTATATTATTCAATGGAATGCTGATAAGCTAGTGGGGTTGAAATCGACTCATCCATTGCATAAATAGGCTTACAATAAAGCAAAACGTTACAGAAATACACGTTTAATATATTACTGAAAAAATTGACTTGAATGAATTTACCATAGTTGTAATACAGATGTATATTGCCAGGGCCCAGGCTAATATTTGTGAGTAGTCCATACAAAAAAGTCACGTCAGCATTGCGCAAAAGGAATCTAATATCAATCCAAATTCACATGGGGAGATGGAGATATTAAACAAAAATTCTTTGTGCAAAAATACGTTTACCGTTTTCAAATATTTTACATTACAGTAGAGCTCACCTACAACGGGACCTTGACACAAGCCCGTTATTTTCCCTTATCCTTTATATTTTATTTTCGCTAGAACGGCATCTACTACATGATGAGCTTGCCTGCAGCGGGACCCAGCTTCGTAGAAAGGCCTAAGCCTAGGCCTACAAATAGATTCGTGAAACGGACTATAGCTCCCCAATGAATCTAAATGGGGCTGACCTATATCTCTCCGGAAACTACGATAAAATCACGTGACATTTGGTAAACAAAGTGCAGCAATGGCGGATGCTACCTATCTTTCAATCGAGCACACACCTTTGCTTATCAAATCTTTTAACTATACAAATATTCTACAATACACACAACTTTTAAATGATGCACACAAAATCCCAAACGACTACACATCAACATTAATGAAAGGCCAGAAGCTTTTTGTCGACCGTTTCGTGACAGGAATCGGTCACCGAAGCCTTCTAGACGACCAAGGTTGTTTGATCGGTTGTGCAATAAGGGCAACCGTTAAAGCAGAGATGAGAAAGCTAACTTCATATGAAGCAACGGCTATAGTTCATCAAAACAATGAGGTAAGCAAAAATCTAGTATTAAAACTTTGAGACTTTACACTATTATTATAAAATAAGTCTAAAGTTATGCTCTGTTTGTTACTCTACAGTTTTAATTTTATCAACTCAGGAAAATTAACAATAGAGGCGTAAATCGGTGTTCAGGAGGTAAATCCAGGGTATCGACTCTAGATACAGATCTAGATCTAAGCTAATTGAAAAAGAAGTTACGTTTAAAGGTCAGGGATCTGCACATTTGATGAAATTAAATTAAGCCAAAATGAACGTTTTTTTTTTATAAATTTTGGGCCTAGATTTATTTCATGATGGGTCTAGAGATCTAAATTTTGAATGTGTGATATTTATGGATGAGAAAATCCATTGAGAGCAATAGAAGTTATAATGCAACCATCAGACAATTTTGCAATACATTTGTTGTATTTTAACCAATAGGCCAAGTCCAAGCAAGGAAAATTTCTTGGTGCAAAAACTTTAAGTAATAAGAAAAAAAAATATTTTTTTCAAACTTATGATTGATATCTTTCCTAGATTTGCTGTACAGCGCAGTATGCATAATTGATTCCAGCTAGCCAATTTAATTGACTGCTTTAAACAGATTGTTGTTCAGAGTTGCTTGCCATGTTTGAAATTAAATGTTGTACTATGAACATAAGGTGTGCAAAAGACTTTCTTTTTATAAGAGGCATTCATAAAGAACTATACATTTTTTTGTTCACAGGTGAGGTCTGCGACATGTCCATGCCCTGGAGGTGTAAATCCAGCCTGCTGTAAGCATGCGTTTGCTGTACTGTCTGCCATTGAAGATTATAGGTTAGTAAGCTTCCTTGTTTAAGGCATGCAGGCTGAAGAGCACATTTATTTAGTTAATTTGAGGTAATGTGACTCAAAGACATTAATGAAAATAAATTTATGTACAGTATGTATTTTATTTTACAAAGCTTTGTTGGTTAAAGCACAAACTTTCAAATGTCCACACATAATGTTCTTTGATTTGAAAAAATATATACTTGTGAAAACCTTACAAAACATTACATTTAATGGCAGTGTGCAGTCTGTGAGGTGTAAATTTTTTCACACAATTTGGATTCCAATTTGACATCTTGGGTAAGATAATGAGCCACATGAAAAAAGTTTTAAGTTTTAAAGACAAGATTTATTAATTGTAGGTTAACGTTCATATAATTAATATATTTTCACAATTTAAAAATATTGAATAACAATGCTGGTAAAATTAAAGTATATAAACAGCTGTAAAGTAACAAGGCAAAAAAAAAAAATTAAGACATTTATATTCAGAAGGACAAAGAAGCAATAGCACTTCATGTTTTGAAAACAGTGGTAAGGACCATGGTAATAAGCTGCACATTTGTATTTTTTGTATCACAGAAAGAATTGTCATGTGTCTTAACACATTTGAAGAAAAAAACATTATTACCACCACATTTGTACAGTTCATACAATAAAGGCATGCAAATTTTGTGCTCTTGATACTTTTTACTTATTATGAAATTCCACAGATGCAATAAATTTATATGTCTATACTACTTTTTTTCTTTACAGTCGAAGAGAGCTTTTCTGTGCACCAACAGAGAAACTTCAGGCATGGCACAAGCCCAAAGTCACAAAAGTGTCGCCCAAGAAATACTCAGAGACAATGGGGGCAAGAGGCACTGACAGTAAAAAGTTTGCTGCCAGCACAGCCGTAAACATGCAAGCGCTATCTGGTTTGCATCAGACAATGCCAGTTTTCAGTGTTTTGACAGGGTCAGATACATCTCTATTATCCGATGAGATTTTTTATGACAAAACCATTGCTCTGCCTGTTAGTTCTGCAAAATCAGCACATGGATGTTGTTATGTTTTACCACCAGCGAGTTCGGAAAACACTTGAAGAACTGCAGAGATTAGAGAAACAAACTATGTCACAGTCAACACCACTGTGGCACCAGGAAAGAGAAATCAGGGTGACAGCGTCCAGGGCTCATGAAATTATAATTAGTTCTAATATGCATGCTATTTGTGAAAATTTATTAACAAAAAAGGATGTGAGCAAAATTGCTCCAATTCAGCTGGGGAAAAGATTGGAGCCAATGGTGAAAAACATGCTAAAAGCGGACTATAAGAATTATATTTTCCGAAATACTGGACTTATAGTTCACCCTGATTTTCCCTTTCTTGGTGCCTCACCTGATGGACTTCTCTACAAAAGTGATGGTCTAAAGATTATTGAAATAAAAACTATTTATAATCCAAGACATATGTCCTTAGATCAACTCATTGATCAACGTCGTGATTTCTGTATAGGCCTACAACATAGTTCAGCTACTGGCATCAAGTCTTATAGCCTCAAACATAACCATAGATATTAAACACAAATTCAGATGCAGTTGTTCTGCAGTGGTGTTGACAAATGTCTTTTTCTATTGTTTTATGACTGAAAAATCTATATTGAAAGAAATAATTGAGACAGACAAAGCTTTCTTCAACTCTACTAAATTGAATGTACTGTCTCACTTTTACTTTTCTGTGTATCTGCCTAGATATATTGCTATCCAAGCCAAATCCTAAAGAGAAATGTTGATGGCATCTGCAACTGCGATTTTTTAAAAATGATATCACAATTTCCCTGAACTTTTTGTTCTTTTGGCAACTTTCAACCTTTTGTCTATATTATCAGTATACTTTTATCAAAAATTTTTGTCTCCTCATTTCATCTTTCTCTGTTTTGTAACACAATGTTAACAAAGTTTCATCAATAACATGTTTAGAGGTACAAAATGATAAGTAATAAATTATTTTACAGTCCTAGTAAATGTAGGTTACAAAACTATGACCTGAAGTGTTGAGCCAGCCTGTAGGAGAAATATGTCTCCACCTGTTTAAAGATGAAACTGACCATTTTTTAACATTATTATGTATCCATAATTTATATAAATATATAAGCTAAAAGCACATATGATCAGAATTGAATTGAACCAACAGTAAGCCTGAGATCACCGATTAAATAGTGAAATAAGTATCAACAATCAATCTTGAACTCTAGGTTAATTGAAGAGGATGGGCAGTCATAAAATAATGGTCTCAATGGTTCAATTTATCTTTTATATCAAGTCACACATCTATGAAATTGCACTTTATAAACATAATGTTTCAATTCATGACATAATTTATATATAAAATCTAATAATTACAAATAAAAGTAAACAGACTGTCTGTAGGATTTTTTTTTCAATTGCTACGCTAATGACCCATAGCATTTAAATAGAATTAAACATGGATATATATATATATACATGTATATATATATATATATATATATATATATATACACATAAAAAGTATTGTTTGTGGGAACTTTGCTGCGGGCCAGTCATTTGGGAACACAGACTTCTAGTGCTTGTACGTGTTTAAAATTTGGCATGTAGGTTTCTGAATTCATATTGATTCCAAATATATATAGTTATGTTATAAAATTCAAATATTTTCAAAATTAAGATATATAAATATAGTATTTTTTTACACATAAATGTTCCGGTATCCACGGCCCCAAAAACATTTCTCTATATATAATTGCACACAGGTTGGCATGTTTCTGGGGACATATTTTGTGTGTGCTTTTTTAAATATGATTATTGTTATTTTTGTGTCTGTTTTTTTTTGTTTTTTTTTCGATACTGCACCATAAGGCCCTTTTATTATACGAGACCTAACTTTGAGCGTCAGAGCAGGGGTGTGTAACTGCTTTCTTCAATTTCAGAGGCATTTTTTTTATCACTACAGGTACATAGACTATTAGTATTAGGAAAGGTCTGGTTAAATGATATCCTACCTCACTTCTTATTGACGCAAGTGGGGCTCGAACCCGTAATGCTGTGGTTAGAAGCCGTAGATCACACTACAGCATTAACGTTTTTCTTGGTTAATATTCAAAACATTGCTTAAATTTATTTTTCCTCTCACGGTCGTGAATATTATTAACATCTCATTTGACACACTTGCAAACGGTTCTCTTGAACATATTTGCGTAATACATCAAAGGGAATATGGTGAACAGCAAATGTAAGTCCCACTGGATCAAAGTATTTGTATTTTTATTGCATGTGGTATTTCATGTCACTTTTAGAGATGGCACTACTCTATATGTTATAGTTACAGCATACACAACAGAACCTTGAAAAATGCGAAAGGTCGCTACATTTTTGCAAAGAGTAATCTCAACTTTTTGTAAGCACTTTGTGCTGAAAATTTTTTAATACATTTGTATTTCAAAATGGCTCAAAATGTGAGCATTTTTGTAAATGGGGGCGCAGTTTATTATAATTTTGTGAAAAAATAAAGGCTTGAAAAATATATTTTTTTAAATGTGTTTGCGTATCTTTTATGTAGCAAATGAAGTATCTAAAAGGAAAAAAAAAATAAATGAAAATAAAAACCATGAAAAGAAAGGATTAACGCTGAACACCTTTATTTTTGAAAATTTAAATGTGAAAAAATAGGCTCAGCAAAAAAGATCTACAGCAAAACATTTATCTACCCATTTTGATATAAAAAAAACAACAAATCAACTAAGAATGTTTTTATTGTATTACAACAAGAAATTCCTTTTCATTCATGTCATAATACATTTCAATGACAAAACATTAATCAGTAACGGTAGGTACTTTTTTTTTATTTACGTCACTTCCATCTTAACATATTCTACCATTCTCCTCCAATGTTTATAGAGTTCATCTTGC
>BLXT01001716.1:91414-104728 GCA_019648995.1 Plakobranchus ocellatus
ATAATTACAAGCCATTAACAATTAGTATGACTCATATTATTTTCTATGATTTGTTTTATAAAAGACCTGACAAGTTGTCTTCCCTAAATTACTTAACCAGTGGAAGATATATATATATATATGTATATATATATATATATATATATATATATATATATATATTTTCCATCATTTAAATCGGTGAATCCATAATTATCCTGCAACTATGAACAAAATTTGAAATCGATTCTTCCAATACAGTATTGCAAATATTAAAGTTCATGTATATGGTATCTTTTCAAAGACCTTTTTATGAGTCATTCACCTTTAGTTAAAAATCTATAACCGAGAAAGGGCTGCCTTAATTCCTGAAAAACTATTTAAGAAGGAGTGCAGTTAAAAATATGGAGTGGAAATCTCGAACAATAAAAACCACTGTTCCTGTCTGTAGAAGTGTAATTCATCACCTGATTCAATTTCTATTTGAGGACAAATAAATCACTGTCTTCTTATAAGCACCGATGGCTGTGATATCGGCCAGCTTGCTCTGGAATCCAGAGATCTTTGAGTTGAGCCCTGTTTTGGCACAATCCTGCTCAAATGCCGACACCAAGTCACGGAATAATTTCCAAACAGTTATATACTCAAATATTATAGTGGCACGCGGTCAACAGTTTTTTCACGGCGATTTAAATACAATGTCTTTTCACCCTTATAAAAGACATATCGATTGTACTATCACTTAGGAAAAAGGCACCTTAACTCTCGAGAGACCTTATGTCAAGAAAAAAAATAGGAGGGGAGAGATAGAAGGCGTTGATGGCTCAGTTGCTAGGAACCCGCCATGAGATCAGCAGTGACCCTTCTGTTGTGAGTCTGTGTTCAAGCCGGCCACCTATGCCCCGAATTGATGAGGGCCTCACAACCTGAGATCATTTTGTTTTGGATGGGCTAATGAAAAAAAAAACAAAAGAAAAAAGAAAATCCAAAGCGAAAGCCACGGCCAGATTGAGATCAAAAGCCTGATGTCACTCAATTACTGACTGGAATGATCACACTGAAAAGCTACTTTCCAAAACTGAGGCTAAGCTGGTGTTCAGAGTGAGGTCTCTGTATTGTAGACATTAATTGGTATTTATTCCTGACCAATTTTCTCGCTCGTCACCTCAGTATTAATTATATATACTGATTCTCCACTTTTGGCCATTCTCATTCAGAGAAGTCCTCAAAAAGACTGCAATGCAATCTCTACACCACTTCTGTACTAGCTTCGCTTGTTTTCAGTTGGAGCCATTAATATGGCAATCGTTAGCGAAATTGTCCTTGAGCCTGAGGGGATCTTTTTGACATCAGTTCGAATCAACTACGGTCATACAACCCGATTAGGACCCAAAAAGTGAAATCAAGTAGTTACTACGTTATTTGATTGCAAAAAAAAAACCTTTACCAACCTATGATTGTATTAACGTACATCTTTATTGCCATCATTTTGATCAATTTATTCTGTATTGATTTCCAAGGTTTTGGACGAGGCCATTCTTTGTTTTATTGTCACCACTTCAGAATTAATCATCAGAGAAATTAAGAACACCCAAGGAATCTGCATACTTGGAAAGAGTGGAAACAACCTGTGATATACTAATCATGCAGCAGTCGTAGCAGATCAGATAGAAAAACAAAGCAACAATTAACATCGAGAAGAAAATAAGTGAAGTGTGCGGCCTAGACATGCAGACCAAGAAAGTGAAAGTAATGGTATTCTCCTTTTACTCCTCTTTGGTATTCTCTTAAAAGGATCCCAGCACACATCAGCATTAGTCAAAGACGTAAAAATTGAACACGTAAAAGATTTACATACCTATGGCTGGCAATTATAGATGAAAAGTCCAGGTCGGAAAAAAGATTGCATTGGCATATGAAAATCAAGATTCATAAAAGTGAAGTCAAAAGACACCTCAGTTACAGTCAGACCCCGCCTAGTGACAAGCTATACTTTTATCCGCCTGTGAAACATGGACATTCAATAAGTCCCTAAAAAGGAAATTGGAAATTTGGATTTGTTGACATATTGGCCGAGTAAGGCTGGACACGGAGAATAACAAATGACACGTTAACATAAATGTGAAATTATCCCTGTTAGCTTCTATCCGAAACAGAAAATTTTCTTTTGATTTTCATTTAGTACACAGAGAACATGTAAAATGAAATAATCTGGCCATGTGGAGCAGAAAACGAGAGAGAGAGAGAGACAGAGAGAGAGACAGAGAGAGAGAGAGAGAGAGAGAGAGAGAGAGAGAGAGAGAGAGAGAGAGAGAGACGGCATTCAATGTGGAAGAACGGCATTAAGGCATGGACAAGAATAACATTGACAAAATTTACCAGCACCAACAGAGACTGATGGAGATTTATTTTACCCCAACCCCATAGTAGATGACATTTCACACACACACACACACACATTCCTATATAAATGATTTTTTTTTTATTTTTAAAGAGGGTTTGGGTCGAAAGGCAGTGGGGGAAATCTGCCAAAAAGGCTCTTTCTTTTTTCCTGTTTTGAAATTCTGAAGGCTAAAACCCTGAAATTCTACACATGACGCATGTACCACTTATGGTGAACTGCGGACATATAATGCCAGGAGAACGAAACGGATCAAGTCATCAGGCTTTCAGTTAAACATTCAACCAATCCACGAATCAATCATTCAATCATTGTCTCTCTAAAAGTGATGTCTTTACTTGGGTATTTTCCATCGCATCTTCAGCTGCGAAATTTTGTCACCGTTTTATTCACTGACTCGCTTTTATTTCCTCCTCTGTTGCTTATTGTCTCTCATTTATTTATTTATTGATTCAGTTATTCATTCTTTAACTAACTTTATTTTAAAACTCTTCCGTTGCCATTTTTGTGTGAATAATGCGATTGTGTATTATTCAACACTCTTTTCATTTTAACAATTTTTTTAAAATTGTAATCTTTCCTGTAATTAGTCATCTTTGATGGAACTTTCTTCTTGTATTTGCTCTTTCTTTCCTTTTGCTTCTTTGTTTATTTTTTTCTTTTTCTTTTCTTCTTGTTCATGCTCTTTCATCTGTTGTTAATTTTCATTTCCATCTTTCCTGTTTTCTTTTCGCAAAGAAAGCTGTCATGTGTCCTGCTTTCTCTTTTTATTATCTGTGTTGGTGCTACTGGCGGTATATCCATCACCACTGGAGCTGTCAGAGGGAAGCCGTGCACAACACAGTTTTGTCGCTCAGTCCATAATTAGTCTGCTTGAAAAGTCTAGGCTGAAAATTATTGCAGCAAACTGATTATGAAGACTGAGCTTAATCTCACAAGTTGAGATCTGTTTGCCTTCCAAACAAAGGCCTATGCTTAGCCACTGCGTTAAATTTAGTAAGCCGTAAAGCCATGTTAAGAACATGTATTTTGTTCACGGCTTAGTTAATTTAAAGCAGTGGTTACACATATCACCTTTGTTTTCGGAAGAAGACGCGGGTGACTGGGTCTCCGCGTATGCTACTGCACCAGTTGCAGTATATTTTTGATTGACAGAAGTATAACATTATCAAAGGTCTCAATCTGAATGCGGTATATCAACAAAATCCCTTGAATTTTCGTAACTCTTGTAAAGTTGTGAATTTCAAAGGGAAGCCGTGTTCAGCTTTGTCGTTTCTGTTCATAGTTCTTGTCTATTTTCTGCTGTCTGTCTCTTCTCTGTTTATTTGCACCTTTATATTCAGCTCTACCCTGTCCTGCCCTTTCTTCTTTAATATTTTTGCTTTTCTATTTCCCCTTCGGTCTCCTTCTCTTTTTCTGTCTTCCATCCATTTAATCAATTAATCTCTTTCTACTCTAGATTATCTGATTCTCCATTTTTGTGCTTTTAATTTTCATTTAGTACTCACTCGCTAAATTTCGTGTATTAAAATGGAAATTGTTATAAAAATCAGAGCATAAACAGTTCTGTCTGTTTTAGGACAGATTGATTTTTCGCCATTTGACACCAAGTTATTGTCTTTTATGGATGCATAGTCGTTATCGTTTTCTTTTCCAGTTTGCTTTGTCTCCTCTTAAATTCCTTTTTTACTCTATAGTCTTGTCTGCCTCTCCCTCTACTGGCTTTACTTATTATCAGCGCAGCTTGTCGGTGTTGAAACGATAGAGAGGCCCACCCTCACAGAGTGGGTGCCTTTGTTTTCAGTAAGGTGCGACCCGTATGGTGGGTGAGGTGGATCCTGGAAGTTGAGGCGATGACGGCTGTCGCTTATCAATACACTTCTTTGGCCACTCCTCTCTGCCTAAATGGGGCGACAAAGCTGGCTTTCGCTGACCGATTGGCTGGTCATTTTTTTCTCAGGGAAGAGCTTAGGCCAATCGTACGGAGCTTGCTAGAAATATAATATCTCAGCTTGAGTGCATCGGCCAAGTTTTTGATAGGAAAACAAGAGGTTAGCAAACGTGGTTATGCAGACTGAGGTGAAAGGGCAGATAGAAAGCGGGAGACGCAGATGTGTAGAGTTCTGGTCCGCTACATATTATGGTCATCCAGAACTATCTTTTAAAAATAAGGAACAACCTTTTCAATATTTTAATTGAATACTTTAAAGTCACCAGGAATAAGTACTTCGATGCAACTGACATATACAGACTTTTCCGTGAAGTCAATCTCTCTTGCACAGTGGGTTTTTCTTAGGTGCCTTGTCTTTAACAGACATTGGCGATCATGCTCCTCCACTCAAACCTATTCTGAGTTAACCCTATTTATAAGTTGTTGCTACCGTTATTTGTTGCCCATGACTTAAGACTTTCAATAAAATATATTTTCTGTCTACCTCTATTGCGTTTGCCTTCAATCTTTCCAGTGACTGCTAAGTGTTTGAAACCCTTATGTCAGCAAATATGGCTTAAAAATTGTGGTTGCTTCGGTCTTATGGTTTTAATTAATGATCGCTCAACATTAACTTCTTTCAGAACCGATTCATTGGACTTTTCCCGTCCATGATATCCTCATCATTCTTTTCATAAACTACATCTCTACTGCTTCTAGTTTCTCTCTGTTTCTTTATTTACTGATTTACTGTCCAACATTCACTACCATATTATAGTACTGACCATACAGTTTTCATTACTCTTATTTTGGTTTTGCATACTTATATTTATGCTTGCTAGAATTGGTTTTATTTTTTTGGAATGTATCTTTGGCCATGGCTATTGTTTTACTTATTTCCCCTGTGCATCTACCATCTGATGTTATAAACTGACCAAATATATTTGAATTTGTTTGATCTTTTCACTTTTGCTTACACGATTGCATTTGGGTGAGTGGATTTCTATGAAATGACCATGCATTCCATTTTTTTATTCATATTTAAAAACGGGCCCATTCTTTCGCACTTTAAAGGTTCAATTCTGCTATTGAAATTGTATCAACTGCATATCTGAAATTATTAGGATTTTTCCTATACCTTTAAACTTGAAATATCAAGATTCCTTAAAATCATTTCACTATTAAAATTAAAAAAAGATCAGGAGATATTACGCATCCCTGACTCGCATCTCTTTTGATGAATTTGAAATTACTGTGTTTTCCTTCAATTCCTACGATGCTGTTTGATCCCTGTATGGATTCATATTTACTCTCAGATCTTTAATATCAACGTCTTATTTTTCTAGCATACGAATAACTCTACATTTTTCACTTTGTCAATATTTGAAGCAGCGATGGAGGTCTTTTGGCATATCTATACACCTTCGCATAACACTGACAAAGTGAATATTGCGTTTCTAGTCCCTTTAACAGACATAAAGCCACATTGTTGTGCAGATATTTTTGATCTTGCGCATTCTATGTATCAAAGTACTTTACTGGTTTTTTAAACATTTTTCATTAAACTTATTGTTCTATGAATTACTAGATCTACTTCTGTTGTGCTTGATGTTTTGGCAGTACTGAAAAAAACAGATTTACAACGATCTTCTCGAATTGTACTACTGTCGTAATTGCATTAAGGAATTTTGTTCTCAGATCTACTCCTAGCTTATCTAACGCTGTAATTATTTCAATTATGTTATGTTATCTGATCCTGCAGCTTTTCCGTTTTATATTTTCTTTAATGTTGTCTCTACCTCTTTTTTAAAGATATTTGGGCTCTCTCGGTTTTTCCTTATTTCAGATTTTCATACCTATTGTCTATCAAAAGATGTTCAACATACTGTGACCATCTGTTTAATATTTCCTTCTTTTCCAGTAACAATGTTCCCTGTTTGAATTGATGCAGCCAGGACTAATGCATTTGATTTTCTTACCTCTGAGTTCCTTTATTTTAGCGCACATGAAGTTACAGTCTATATTTAGCTTTTGCTCTGTTTCTTGACATTGTTGATTAATCCATTCTCCTTTTGCTGCCCTGCATTTTATCTTGATTTTTTTTTGTTAGGTCTTTGTTTTGGATTCTTCTTTTTTTGATTTGCGCCTTTCCTCTATCGATTCGAGTATTCCGTTCTTTACCCATTTCTTATGCTCTTTCTTATCTTTTTTGGAAACGTTTATCTTTGACTTCATTCACTTTTTCATTTTATACAATAGTTTCTCTGCCTCTTAGATATTGTTTTGAGTCACATATTTTTTATGCACAGTTGCAGCAATTTTGTCTCTTAGTTTTTCAGCAGATTTTAGTCAGTCCATTTCGAATTTAGGGTTCGCCTTTGCCTTTTTAAATTTAAGTTTTATTTGATTGGAATAGGATCTGAATCACAGTCGGCTGCCGTATATAATCTATTTTTTTCTACTTCTATCACCGGGGCTTTTCCGAATCCGCTGTCGTCTTTTGATACCAAGTATTTGTGATGGAAAAATTATTGATTTGGCGCCATTCATATAGCCTACTTCCACGCTCATTCACAGTCCTATGCCACTGGGACTAACATCTACCATTTCGTTCCCAACTTTTACATTGTAATCTCCCATTATTATCATGATGCCCTGGGATTTTAGTGATAGCTTTTTGCTTTTTCTATTTATTCAGAAACTGTTCTGCCTCTACATCTTCTCTATCCGATTCTGATGCATAGAGTTTGAAATAATTGATATCTTTAGAAACACCCGAGGCTTTGTGCAATTCCTTTAAAAAGTTTTTTTTTTCATTATGCTCATATTTTTAATGGATTTTGACTCTCGTTTTTAATTTGCTTAAGCAACTGATAAAAAATGGTCTATGAGAGAAAATGAACGAACAGAAATCCTGAGATCACCGATAAATCGTAGACTGGGTCTACCAATACTAATCTATTCATAATTATCCCTAGGAGTAATTACAACTGACTGACATACCACAGATTGTTGCGAGAGGCATTCCTCTCACATTGTAAGTCATTTAGAAACTTTTGCTCTTCTACAAAACATTATTGTGGAGTTTCAGCTAGAGCCATTTATTGGTTAACAATAACTTAAAAATAAAAAACGACAAAGTAAAAATTTCCTCACAGTTGATTAAATTGTGTAAAAATCGTAAACAATGAAAGCCTATCATAGGACTTGACAAGAATGTCCTATACTGCTCGTTTAATTTCATAGCCTCTATAATTTTGCCATCCTGTGTATCTTATTAATTATTGTCCTCACTGATTCCTATTGAGAAAGAGAAGTAGTGGTGGTGGTTGGAGTGTTAGTCGTGTCAGGGTTGGCGGAGATGGTGGGGATGGTAGTGGTGGCAATATCGGGGGTAGCGATGATGCTAATGAAGGTTATAGTGGCGGTTTTATTGCAAATGGTGATGGTAGTAATGCGTTTAATATTAATGGTAGGAGTAATGATGATAGTGTATTGATGGCGGTGGGGATAGTGATGGTAGTGGTGTTGGTGGTGATAGTGGCGATAGTGTGGTCAATGGTTGTGGAAGTGGTGGGGGTAAAATGGTAATTGTAATGTTAATGTTAATAGACGTTGTGAAACGATAGCGGTTTATAGTAGTGATGGTGGTAAGGATTATTAAAGTAAAGATACTGCTGATCGTATGGATTACTCTATTAACCATTTGACATCTATTGGTCCTCCAACCAAAATACTATTAGAATTCACAGCTTTGATATTCTGAAAAAAAGACTAGAAAGGACAAATGTGTATGGACACCAAAGACAATGCAATTTAAGAAGCTTATGAGGTAAACGAAACTTTAGCAGCTAAAGAGAAGCTCTGTTTTTCACTGCTGGTCTGTATTTTTTTTAAGCTACCCCTCAGTCTATTTTTCTGTACTCCTATAGAAAACGTGTGCACCATTATAACAAAGACAAATGGCATTTCCTGATTTTATTAATTTTTTGCTTTTCTTTACCCCTCACGATATTTTGTGAGTTTTTGAACAGCATGCAGTTTTATTTAGCTTTACAGCTCAAAGCACCGACTTAAAACATTGAAGGGACTGACAAAATTATACCCTTGTCATAAGTTACGATCCATTTTTCAGATTTTTTTTTGTAGCATATTATAAAGAAAAAGCAGACCAAATAACGGCATTTTGATCATTACATCTGCTTTGAAACTAAAAAAAGAAAAAAAAATGACTCATGGAATTTCTTTGACATAAATTCTTTCTTCATACTTGATGCTAAAAGTTGTCAGTGGCCAAAATTTTAGTGCGAAGTAGCAACCTCAGAATTGTTAATATTAATTTTTTGTACGACGGTGTATATAGTCCACTATTTATGTGCTTTTTCTTATAGGGATGCTTTTCTCAAATTGCCAGTAGTATAATCTATGTGAAGTGGGCATGTAAGAAATGTTGATTATGAATGAAAAAAAAAATCCTTTATTGTTGTATTAAATTGATCTCCACAGTCGAAGTCTGACCAACTTGGCAAAACTGTGTACATGAGAGCAAAAACGATTGATTTCACAATAGACTCTTCAGCACTGACCATAGCTAAACCTGGACTTTAGCGAAACCTGGACTTGCCTGGGATTTGCGGGGATTTTTGTGTCGCAAGTTCGAGCCCCGCCATCGGCCCCTGGGCTGGACAGATTTCAACAACTGGATCCAGGTTTACTTTGTGCCTGACAATGTTGGTGTTAACAAAAAAAAATTGCTAATAATTATAGAAATCAAGCAGCAGGAGAGAAAGGTTGGTCATGAATAAGTAGCATAGAATATAAGACTGGCTGTTTCTATGTGCGAATAGACTTGTTGCGTACTGCACCCGTGCTCTATGTTTAGCATCACGCTCGTAAATGTCTATTTGACTCGTAGAGGTAAAAACTAACGTAACCTTTATTAGTGAGGCCTTTAATACTTTTTGAGCATCGACCCAAATCTCACATCTCTTCATGCTAATTCCGAGTTATCATAAAGTTATTTTGGTGATGGATCTAGGGAGGAGGAAAAAAATCGGAAGAAAGCCATTTCTAAAGCCTGTGCTGAATATTTATTTGGAGAGGGAAAGAGAGAACGAAAGAAAGAAAGAACGAAAGAAAGAGAACGAAAGAAAGAAAGAGAGAGAGAGAGAGAGAGAGAGAGAGAGAGAGAGAGAGAGAGAGAGAGAGGGCGAGAAATAGTGAGAAAAAGTGCAGGAGAAATAAAGAGAGAGAAATAACGAAACAAATAGGGAACGATAGAGAGTGTGAGAGAAAAGAGCGAGGGAGCGAGAAAACGAGACAGAAAAACAGCGAGCAATAGACCGAGAAAGAGAAAGAGAAAGAGAGAAAGAGAGAGAGAGAGAGAGAGAGAGAGAGAGAGAGAGAGAGAGAGAGAGAGAGAGAGAGAGCATAAGCATAAGCTTGCAAGATGTGTAAGCTTTTGCCTTCCATATTGTGTGTCGCAGATACTTTTTAAGCTAATTTTTTTTTTAATTGAATCATTTACGGAAGTTTGAAAACTAATGATTTTGGTCCTATTTTACGTATTGTTTAACCAGGCTACGTACTTCTAGACCTCATGAGGGGAAACTAGGTGCTGCACAGGCCTGCCATCGTAAGAAAATCACAGTGCGTGAAGATTCTAAGAATTTGAAATCCAGCAATCGGCCAAAAATATATTGTGGCTTCCGGTGAGCTCCCAAGAACACAAAGGCCGGTGGAAGGAACGGGAAAGCAAACCTTTTCTCAAAAAGATGCTAAAGTCTCACTGGAAAGATGCTCGAGAAAAATGCTAGAAAAATTTCTGCGGGAGAAAATTGGCTGGTTGCTCGAAATGTAAATAACAAAGTCACGATTCGAGGATGCAATGACTTCAATCTCTACAAGCCTTGAGGAAAGTTTAGAGAATGGTGCTAGATTCAGAGGAGGAAAGCCGTGTACAGGAACAGTGTAGAAAAATTTTGAACTTCAATAACTGCTTTAACTGCACAAACTCCGGACAAACCCTAAGACATAGGCTGAGAACCAGCCTGAAACTGACATTTCTCATGCACCAAAATGAAAGCCACACCCTGGAGTATTCTGCCTTTTCTCTTATCTCCAGTAGCAGAAAAGCCAGCCTCACAATATACCCAGCTATTGGTGGCACAGTGAATAGAAAGTTCGCATCAGATGTGAAGGGAGTCTTCTGTCATGGGTTCGCGCTCCAACAGTATTGCCCTGGCCTGATGGAAGGTCTGAAAACCTGAGATCATCTTGATGAGGAAAAGCATACATAAAAAAACAAATCAAGCCAGGACCAGTCTATCGGTTTCATGATCGACCTACCCCTAGCGCCAGTCTATAGAACAGTCTCAACCCTAAAGTGTGATGCAAAAACTAGCAAACTCAGCACGGAAGTGAAATAGACTTTTCTGTAATTTTACAAGCTTCTTTCGAAAGGAATAAAAAAAAAATCTAAGATTAATACCAAGGTAGTGAAAAATCAGATTATCCCCCGATTTCTTGAGAAAAAGGAAAGCCACTTCAGGGGGTTGGCTAGTTGTCTTCACTGCCTGAGAAAGACAAGGACGGAGTTAAAGTTAGACAAGACAAGCAAGAGACGAGATACCAAATATTTCAAGCAAAAAGGTTTTTGTCATAAAAAATCGGATGCAAACTATCTAGGACCATGGCTAAGGTTGATTAGCATGTTAATTATAATGAAAACATTCCGTAAAATTTTTAGTCTTAGAATGCCAATAATACTTTCTAAAAAAATAACCTTCAGAGCGCTGTGCGTACATTTTTAAAGCTAATTATGCACATGAATCTTGGGAGGTTGATAACTACATTTTCGTAAATATAAATACGTGTTTTTTTCACCAGGTGTTGCGCACTCACAATCACATTGCTGGAATCTTACATCAAAGAAGATCAGCACAATAAGTGGGTCGCGTTATATTATGGCTAGTGTAAAAAAACTTGACAGCCCAAAACCCCAGTATGGTGATAGATCGCACCAAGTTTTCCTTTGGGGGATAATTGGTTCCTTATAGACAAAGACATGTTCCTTTTCAACATAAACAAAATGCGGTTATTTTGTTTATTTCCGTAATTTTGTTTATACTATAGATTCTTGTATTTACATTCGCTCATTCCATTTTACGGGGCGCTGGTAGATAGCGCGAATCCGCCCTGAGATCTGCAGAGACCTTTCTGTCGCGGGTTCAAACCTGTGCCCCATTCTCCCTTCTCTGCCTCCCCCCCCCTTTTTTTTCCCCTTCGGCACCCTCCTGGCCTGACGGATGGTCGGAAAGCCTGAATTCTTCTTGTTATGTACGAGCTATATATACACTGAAACTGAAAAAAAGGAACGAAAACTTTCATCTTTTCATTTTCCAAGATTGAACATTCGCCTAAAAATATATTAATAACAGCAATTCCAATGATTGTATTGAAGGAATAACATATACAGTGGTTTTATATTTGTTTTTCTGTTTTTACTTGTTTTCTTTCAGAATTTTGATTCATTGAATCAGATCTTGGCAGCCGGGAACAGCCGGGGACAGACTCCCTTTAGACTCAGTCTTTAGACTTCTGTGCCTCCAAAAAAGGTAGCGGCATTATATAATTGATATATCGACTATTTTTAAAACTTTATTTTTCAATGTCAGTTTCAATTTATTAATTTTTTTTTTTGCAGTGCAGAGTATAATTATGTTTCACCATGCCTTCTAAGTATTTGTACCATTTTTTTCTTTGACTAAAAATTTAATTCCACGAAATGTCTTACATACCGTGACAGTCTGACCAAAGTTCGACCTTCATGCGTTTTACATTTACAAACTCGAATGCCATAAGAACGTGTGGAAGAAGAAAAGGCATGGCAAGACTATATTATATTACCAGAAAATCAAAATCAAAGTGGTGTGTAAAAAAAAAAAAGTATTGTATAATAATTTGATACATTAAAACTTTTGAGATGTACCAATGACTTTAGTATATTTAGTTGTTTATATATCTTTTTGATTTTCAGTGACTTGCTGCTGAATTAATGTTCGCCAATCTTAATGGGAAAGGCAAAAACAGCTGGTAAACACCTTTCACTGATATTTATTTACTGCTTGCAGGATATTTGCCCAGTACAAGGTCGTGCTACTTATTTTAATGTATGGTTTGTAATATTCGTTTAAAAATGTACTCCAATGCTACGAATCTTAAAACATGAGCAATAACTGTTTTTTAATGATTCAATATTTTACTCCATAAGCCTATGAAAACCTTATCCTTTTTTTTATAAATTAGAACTGAAAGCTTACTCGTTAAACTTTACGTTTCAAAATTGGAGCAGGATTTTGCAGAAAATTAGAAGGCAAATTCAAGAATTACGAATTCCGCCCATTTCGGCAAGAGCCAATCGACGCTCTACCCAAACGTCACAATGCCCGTCTGTAGGAGTTGTGAGGGTCATCTTGTCTCTAATGATCTTGTCTCTATTAATGTTGTCAGCACTGAGATCACTGATAAATGCTGCACAGGGAATATCGACACTTAACCAATTAGATTACGACAAAGAAGAGCCTGATGGAGAGTCTGGGTTTTGAGCCAGGCAATTTCAAGATCTGCACAGTATGAAGCTTTGCTATTCGGAATGCAAAGGATTTTTTATTCTTGGGCCGCTACAAGATCTCGCTGTCGGCAGTTCCATCCACTAATCCAGAAAGTAGAAAAATTGCTTTTGCAATAAAAAAAAAAATCTTTTTCTTGGCAGTTTACAGCGAATCTAAAAAAAAAGTTTTTGCCAAGGTTGAATATTTTACAAAAATTTTCTACCGAGTGACCTGGCTGTACTGCTTTCTGTTTAGTTAAGGATCATAGAGCTGCCAATCGTTGTGAACAGTCAGGGGGCAAATTATAAGTCAGGGAGTGAAATTTCATATTATATAAACTGGACTTTAATAGGTAGGCTTTTTTAGCATGCGTACATTTCCTCCTCCCCCCC
>BLXT01001716.1:118832-129010 GCA_019648995.1 Plakobranchus ocellatus
ATTAAAAAAAAATAGAAATGGGGGTATAGAATGAAAGGGAGAACATTGGAGGGATGAGAGGCGCATAATTGTAGAGTAAAATGATTAAAGCAAGAGAAGAAAGAATAATTTATCGAAAAATGATAATAAAAAAATGGAGATAGTCCGAGAGGAAAGGAAAAGATAAACAACATAAGTAAAGAAAGAGAGAGGAGGTCTGTAGATGGATTTAACCTGTCTTATAGAAGAAACTTAAGGGCATGCACATGTTTCTCAGATAAGTTATATTAATAATAAAATAGGAGAAGTTAAAGAAGATAGAAATAGAATTTTCACATGGAAGTGCTGCATTTTCTCTAGATAGCGTCTCTACAAAACTTGCGATGTTACATTTTATCGCCCGTAGAGAATAACGATTAAATTTATAGGCAAAACTATGGGCGAGTATGATAAGGATCAAGGATAAAACGTACCAGAACAACTTTTATTTAAGGACAATATCATCCATGAAGTCCGATGTTTTCTCATCTGAAAAGAAACGTTTCCATTGGGTTTTCCCTTTTGCGAAAGAATTTTATGATGTGAAAAGCAGTTTGTGGAAAGCAATTGGAAATATGACCACCCGTGTCTTTCCGAAACAACAATGAAAGATTGACATTTCACATTAAAGTGTAGTTGTCAGACGCATTTTTTTTTTAATGCTGTGCCATTCCCAACTGGTTGATCTACTTGTAGGCTAATAGGGACTACAGTAAAACTTAAGGATGCCGGTTGGGAATAGACACTTCAGTTTTTTTTTTGTGTGTGTTTTTTTTTCAAGGACAAGCTTCATTAACTATCTAAAATAGCGAAATGCGTAATTAACGATTAATGAAGTCGTTCTTTTTACATTTGTTGGTGCGCGATGCATAGAGACCCGTGTCTGCATATATCTGGGTTCTTTTTAATACGATACAGTTTTAACAAAGGGCGAAAACCGCATGGATTTGCGGGTAACGCTTGCTAGAGACGGTGATTCTCTACCTTTGAAACTATCACTTCCAGCTTCTAAACGAATTTGGGGTAACTAAAACTGTTTAAAACATTGATAGAATTAAATCCCTAGATAATTTTTCATCACTGCTATAGACAACCACAATTTAAAACCGCGACTTATTTTCGACCTTATCACTGATAAATAAGTTTAAGGATTTTGAAAATGCAATGGTGGAAGGAAACGAAATTCATAAAGGAAAAGAATACAACCACTACCTAAAACTTATCTGCACAAATTTTAACACATATATATATATATACATATATATATATATATATATATATATATATATATATATATATATATATATATATATATATATATATATATATTTATATATATGTCATAGTCAGAGAAAAACACAATTTCAACAATGCATGTCATTCAGTATTTAACTAGTCACACCATCATCTCTTTGCACTTGAGACATTGGATGTTTTCTTATTTAAGTAAACATTTCTTTCAAAAAGTAAACGTAGTATCAAAAACATTCAGAAAATCAAAGGCAAAGTTCAATAAAAAAAAAGAGATTCTGTAACGGAAAAGCAGAGTCCGAGAAATTTTCTCAAAACAGTTAACTTCTTTACTTTTTACGGTCAAATCTCAAAATGCAGGGCCACTATGTCTAAACTTGTACTGTCTTTATAAAGCACATTAAAGTAATCGCTAGAACTCCAATAATTCCACATACAAAGCTTGTACCGTTATTTGAATTTGCGATTTTTCAAAGGGGCGGAGAAGGGCGGTATTGGTGGAACCAAAAGTGTGCCAATTTTTTTCTCTTTCAAAAGAGATTAAAAAAAGCCAACAGCATAATCGATATTTTTATTAGTTACATCCCAAACTGAGCTGCGGCTTCTCTTCTTAAGAGAAATATTGTGATAGCGAACCAATGCAAGTATGTGGTAGTATTTTTATTAAACACAATCAAAGGACCAAATACATCTTGAAATAATAAAAAAAACGTTACTACTACTAGGGGACAGTTATATATATAGAAAATACAACATGAATTATCGGTATCAACCTCATAAGTTTGTCACAGTCAACCGCCCACATGCCGTTCTCTTGACGTCGTTGCTTCAAGCATAAACTAGAAAACCGTTTCTTGATACAAGAATAATTATCAACATTAATCAATAGCAAAATACACAAGAGAATAGGCCTATCTATTTTTTTTAACTTAAACTTATGTAACAGTTTCATTAACTGGGCATAACGAACATATTTATAGCAAATGCACCATCATATAAGTGAAAGTTTAAATTATATCGGGGCGGTGTTTAACACTGTAAGTCACACAATTGCTGCACTCGATTTAAGAAATCTGCACCAACATTCTCGCTAACCTTGATATATAAGCTAAAGCCCATCTTATTAACCTGAAACTTTCAAACGCGGTTACATTCATATACTGCAAAGGGCTATGATCTGTTTACAAGGTAAACTCTTTACCCCCCTTACAGTAAAGATAAAATGCAAATCTTTTCATTTTCAAAATAAAGCTAGGGCTTCTCTCTCTATCACCGAATATTTTCTCTCCCTATGTGACAATTTTTCACTGGCGTATGACCTGACTTCTCTGCATATGAGAGGCATCAAAGCCACGAACAGATGCGTCCGTTCTCAGCCTATGTCGGGCAGATGCAGGTCTAGATGTCAATGCCACAGATAAACTCTTTCCTGAGCATGATCCCAATTTAGCGGGTTTGTTTTTCCCTTTACGCACCAAATCAGATAAAGATGCCAACATTGCTGCATATTTGGAAATATGAAAAAAAACTCTTTGCAGTAACCAACCGAACCCAAAAATGCACGAACCTTCTTCTTGGTCTTAAATCTTTTCGCAGCCCGAACTTTCTCCACATTTTCGTCCTGAAGGTAGATTGTTCCCTCCCCGAGCCGTTGACCAGGGAAGTCGATCGCTTTTGCTCCAAGCAAGCATTTTTTCGGTTTCACGGTGAGGTTTGCCTGTGGCAACCGCTTGAAGAGCTCCCTCAGAGTCCTCACCTGGTTCTCTAAGGTTGGCGTGTGGACCAATAGGTCGTCTACATAGTCCACAAAATAGTTCATCCCTCTTGCCAACATTTTCACAGCGCAGGTCCGGGTTGCTCCCGAGATCATAATAATCCCAAACGGCATCCTCAGGAATTCAAAGTGATAGGCCATTGCCACAAACTCTGTTTTTGGTATGTCTTCTTGACTGACATGGTATCTGCCAGTAACCCTTGCCAGGATCTGTCTTGAGAAGTACCTGTCATTCTACATGCCTTGGAGCACATCAGAGGGTGGGGATCAAACATAGTCAACTTGTGCAACCGCCTGTGGTCAATGCAGATGTGATTAAAGCTCTTTCCTCTTTACCACGACGACCGGGGATGCGTAGGGATAATTGCTCTTACGGATTATTCCCAAATGGTATCATTCAATGACAAAATTAATACCTGGCTATAATTTTACCAAGTTAACCAATCAAATTAGTGCTGCTTCTATTTTCACAACATTGAGCAATAAAAATTTGATGCTCAAGAAATGATAAAAAAGAATGCAAAAGCAAAAGATTGCAAAGCTGAACATTTAGAAATAAAAAAGACTAATCACATATACTCAAAAATTGTTTTTGGGAAAAATTTCAAAGAATTATTGAGCCCATAGCTAGGTTCAATAAAAAGCATTGGTTATTTTTTGTTCAAGAGCACGCCCAAATGAGTATTTATCAACGCAATACTTCTTCACTTTTCGTTTCTTTTGATAAAAATAAAGTTTTAATGCGCAGAAGTCAAACAAAATCACTTATAAATAACAGTCATTTCTAATAAAAACAAATCTTAAATTTTATTCACTAGTTTAAAAGTATTTTTTTTTCAGCTATTAGTCTTCATGAGTTTTCTCTCTCTTTTTTTTTCTTTCTCTCGTTTTCTTTTTTTCCTCTCCTCTCTCTCTTCTTTTTTTTCACTCCATATAAAATATGGGATAATTAAGCTTTTAGTAAAAATTTCTGCGTTGAAATGAACCCTTTGCCTACTCCGTAACCATTGTGATATAAAAGTAATAAAATAAGTCAATAAAGCGTCTGTCTTTTTCCCTCTCCTCGCTCTTTTTTTTTCTTTTTCTCTCCCTGCCCTCTTTCTCATTCTCTTTCTTTCGTTTTCTTTCTTCCTTTTTCTCCCTTCCTCTTCATTTCACTGATACCCCACTACTTTTATAAAGTACACAAATGTACTCGACATGTTATCACTATTGCATTTGTGAAAGGCTTTTGTCACATGGGGAAAGAGGTTCTTTGATCAAAATGTGTACAATAAATTGTAACAACTTAAGATTTCTCTGGTGTTTCACATTTGAGTGTTGCAGACATTTTACATTTTTGTTAAATATAGAGATAGGACGCAATGTGCAACAAGCCTATCTATCTTGTTTGATTTGATCAGTTCTAAATAATGCATGGGAACCTAAAATGCGTAAAGGTTGTAGAATTGGACACAGGCTGAAAGTATAAATAAACACAGTACAAATTACTTATGGACAGGAAAAGACCACAAGTCTAAATTTAACTCACTATCTTTGCTCTAAAGATAGATCATAAATTTTGAATCTACAAATTAAATATATATAATCATACACATTCAAATTAAGTATTGAATTTAATGTCTAAGATCAAGGCGTTTTTCTAAATAAATAAAGTCTCTTATTTAGGTAAAAAAATAATGAATTTAGAAAAGTCAATTGATTGAATGATTCAATGAGAGAGTTGCTCACAAAAATGTTGGTACCTTGATATGTAAAGTAATGACCGCTAATAGTTTTTTCTTTACAAGCTTTTTATGTTGGTTATGCTTTTTAAACTGTTAAATGTAATAAGCATTTAAAAGAAATAGCATTAAACTTCAGAATTTACACATTTACATATCCTATGACTCTGGGATGCTCCTTCGCGGAGCGTGGGTCGCCCCGCTCATTCGAGCAGCAGTGTTAGCTCCACCACCAACATCAACAATAACTTCATATTCACCAGCAACATTTGTTGCCGCATTTGCTCTTGCAATTGAAGATGCTGTTGATTTATTTGCTGCTTGTTTCCTCGGTAAAGGGACTGGTTTAGAAATGCCCCGCTGTTCCACTAAAACTGTAGTTTTTGTGTTTACATAGCTTTTGAGAGAGTTATCTGTCTCTTTCTTTTGAAATGCCGGATTGTCATATGTAGGTGATGCGGCTTTGTTGATTGAAGCATCTCGCTTTGATTGTTGAGTCTCTCCAATCTCAAGGTTGCCGTAGTCGTTATTTGCTTCGTAAATCAGTCGGAGCACTTTGTACAGACACATGTATTCATCCTGTAAGAAATACAATATCTCTTTTAAGTAAATTCTCGTGTAATATTTAAAAAAAAACCCCATTAAATTCGTTTCACAAACAGGATCTTTTAAATTTTAAGGTGAAGGTCCATCTTGGATGCTGTAGCTTGCGGGTCTAAGACATTATAAATTTTTTTAAGTGACCAATAAAACTTTTTCAGAACATAATGTGATTTATGGATTTAGATTTTCTAAATATAAAGAAATAAAAGAGTTTTGTCTATTATACAGCACAACGATTTATATTGAGATATGTGACTGGCTTAAAAGGTGGGCATCCCCAGGTTATATGATTTTCTGATGAAAGCTTTTCGTGTTTGCATTATTCAAACGTTTTTATACACTATTTGAAAAGGAAAAAAATGTGCTGCTAATGTCACAGCAAAAACATCCAAGCAAGCTGGGGAAAAGAAACTAGATATATGTGTGTATTGTGGAACTCATTTTTATTAGCTGGATGATGTTTTAAGTAACACATAAAGAGCAGAACATGAATTTAAAGCAAATAGTCCCACTGGAAGACGCTATTAAATAGTTAATAAGAGGAAGAGAGAAAAAAAATACATAGACTGATGATGTAAAACACAAATTTTTGACATCACAAGGCCTTGAGAAATTAAAAAAAAAAAGAAAAAAAAAAAGAAAATTCGCACAGTAAACGAGGCTGGTTTCAGCTGGTTTATGCCTAAAACAGCCTAAAATTTGCAATGAAATGGCTCGTTTCCCGTGCGAGTTTTGCTTTTTTTATTTTTCTTTTTTTTTTAATTTCACAAGGCCTTGTGATGTCAAATATTTGTGTTTTACATAATGACCATGAGTATTCTATAATAGTCGCAATGGGTAAAAATTGCAATGTTGTACAAAAAGTTGGCGATATAAATTGTATAAGTTTAAGAAAATCTTTTTGCGTGACCCTAAAGCATCATTCTATTTTCTCTGCATGCAAATTATTTTCGACATCAGGCTTTTAACAAAAAGGTTGTGATTCTTAAAAATGTTGATAGCTTTTTTTTGTATTTTGTCTATTCACTCTGATGAGTCTTTCATTTTCATGACGAAATTTAACTGATCATGTATCCCATACATAAAAATCCGTTTTCTCTCACAAATTTATTCATTTTGTTTGCGTAGAGCTCGTAAGCTCTATATTTGATGACTGAAATTACTAATGGGTAGTTCCTTTAAGCATTATTCCTGTACGTTTTGAAAAGTTGACATTTAGGCATTTCCACATTTCTTGATATTTTTTTAACAAATGTGTTACCAATCTGAGAAGGGTATTAAAGTATGATTTTTTTTCCAAAGAGTTACGTATTTGATTCCATAACGCACGAATACAATTTTTATTTCTTTTTCTGGGGAAAAAAGCTATATAGTTCAAGTTTTTTGTCCTCAAAAAATTATTTCACCTTTAGAAATTGAGGTTCCTGCGGGAATATCCGTGTATCTCTAGCTCTTTTTAGTTCTTTGTCATTATAAACATTTTTAGTGGCCTATTCAAAACATTAATGAACCTCCTTTAGAATATTCACATTACTTGGAGTTGCACATCTTTTGAACCAATCAAGAGCTCTGACCATCTACGAGACTCAATTCTATTATTCGCTTGCATTTACGAAATCATCCCCATGTCACGTGATGCTCTGAAAAAGGCTAACATTACAAAATGACCTTGTGGTTTACTTCGTAGCCTGAGTCAAAAACTCCTGTATGGGCAAAAATTTTTTATTTGTAATTAAATAAATTTTTTTTGAATCAGGTGATGATTTATTCTTTGACCTTTCTTGGTGTATTCTTTTAAAATATTGTATTAGTCGCTAAAAGGAAAATGGGCATATTTTATCATTGAGACAAAACTAGAGGTAAATGATTTTTTAAAATATCCATATGTTGCCCACTTACTACCGTAGGTATGACCTGTGGCCTGATAGCTTTTATAGCTCCAACAACAAGAGGAACGGCCAGACACTTGTCAACCTCCAGTTTGTCCAACAGAATGGACTGCACACACATTAGGCCGGATTGGTCAGCCCCACTTCTAAAGAGACATGAATGTATAATTTATGAATAAAAAATAAATTTTATATATATATATACATATATATATATATATATATATATATATATATATATATATATATATATATATATATATATATATATATATGTATATATATTATAACAAGCATTACGATATCTAGGCTTGACATTTTTGCCAAATCTCCTCCTGAACCGCTCTATGCAGTGTCTTATTTTTTTGTGGAACATAATCTGCCTATCTTAGTGTCGCATTTAGTAAATAGAAACCAAGAAATATTGACGGATTTTGATAAGTTACATTTTTTATTTCTACAAACCTATTTTCGGCAATTACACATACACATACACACAAAGGCGGCACACAAGCATAAAAATTCCAAACCAGGTATACAAAAACAAAATAATACGTTATGATTTGAAACCGTCGCTATGGCAAAGAGATTTAAAGCAGCATGCTCTCTCCATACTGCCATTCCAATACTTCATTAAAATTCGAACGTGTATCAAAATCTACAGGCTCAAAGTTTTAGATTACATCTTGACTCTTGGATCCAACTCACAAGCTTGCTTTGTTTTGTAGAACACTGAATTAAGGTTTCAATTAGTAATTTTTTTTCGATATAGATTCTATATCTTGGCAATCTGTACTCTAGATCTAGATCTAGGCCTAGAGCGTAGCATTAAAAAAATCTGTGAGTTTGGTTAAATCAATTCGAAATGGGGTAGGCCTAGGTGGAAATTCAGCCTAGCCTAGACTCTAAATTTAGATCTAGATTAAATATTTAGAGACTGTTTTATCTGAATCATAGATCAAAATCTAAGTTTAATCTTAAATTTAGAATTTTGGTAACTTATTCTAATTTAGAGAATAGATATAGATAGGAATCCAGATGATGGTATACCTAGATCTAGATCTGGGCCTAATCCTGATAAATTTTATTAGCTTGATATTGTTGGATCAAGAATCTAATCTAGATATACGTTTATTAGGATTCATCCGCAAACTTTAGAAAGTCTTTCCCAAAATTTTGTTCCAGTAATCTGACTATATATCGCCTAATATTGAAATTTAGAGATGGCCCTATCTTGAAACTATTGATCCACGCTGAGATTATGATTGCAAGCCAGGTAGCAAAATTAAAATACTACCTTAGATGTTCATTTACATCTAGAATCATGACCTCAATAGCTAAAGTTTATTTCAAGCTTTCGCTTTATTGCTATAAATTTAGGTAGTGGAAATTTTTTCTTACTTTAATTATCCTGGCGAATTTTTATAATAATATTTAAATTTAAATTGCAGTGAATTACTAACAAAGCTAGATATTGAATACAAACTGTCAACCCAATATTTTGGAATGAAACTTATCATAATAATATTATTATTGTATTAATACAATCGGTATCAGCAAAGTTAATAGGCCTATTTTAGATCTAAACCTGGATAGCGGACATTTATTTCAAGCTTTCTGTTTGTTTATCGCATAATGAAATTTAATGTGTTGTATTTTTTGTATAGGTCTACATTGAAAGTATATCGCAGTGAGTGCAACAAAATTTAGGATCTTGAAATCGCATCTTGATTATAAGTTTTCTCCATTTTTGTTTAACTTCCATTACTAGATGTTCTGTCTTCTTTTTGGGACCATTTCTCCTTTTTTCTGATACAAAGCATTCATGAATGATTTTTTTCGTGAACTGTCATGCCTTTTTTCATTTCCAAATATTTCATCCCATTTAAATTATCATAGTTACTTGCGACACAATCTAGATCTTAAAATGCTATCTTGATTGCGATCTTTCCCTGCCTCTGTTTCTTCCATTCCAAGGTGTTCTGCCTTTTGGGGTGACCTGTTTTCCTTTTTCCAGGGATCATGCCTTCATGAATTTTTCTGTAGGCCTATACATTTGTGCTCCCTTTCATTTTCAAAGTATTTCATCTTTCGTGTTTTGTTCAGGGGTTAATTCAAACTTATCTTTGCTTTTATAGACTTTAAGCCCCACTATTGTTAAAGGTGGAGTGTAAAGATTTCTTTCAAATTATGCAAACAGTCAATCTTTAATTGTTGAAACTGTCTCCATGTCAAGATGACAACTTCCAGACTTCAGCATCCTGCTTAGACAAGGATAAATTGAAATGAGGTTGTGTCACATAACAGTAACTTCATTTGATTTACTTTTGCTCTGAGTGAAGGACATGACACCTCGAGTTCATAGGGCATAAATACTGAATGATTAATGGCAGCAGCTAGATTAATTTTTCGTTAACCATTGCAGGTCCCAAGCCCTTCAAAATTATGGAACTATAGAATGCAAACTCCATACATAGCTGAAAGGAAACGATCCTCAGTTAAATGCAAAGCACCTTCTTTTGGTTTATGTTTTATTCTGGTTTTTCACTTCATTTTCGAAAAAATGTCAGCTTTTTTCCTGGCTAAAAACTCAGTGATCATTCAATTGCAGTCAAGAAATACACTGGAATAAGGCTACATTTCAGGTGGCCAATTCTTTAGTTTCTATTTTGATTTATGAATTTTTCACTTTTATATACAGGCCTACATACATTTAAAGAAGGGAGTACCTCTGATCATCCTTAATGTTTCAATAGTGCTACAAATTCTATATGTATTGAGCATACTCATTCTTCTCTTTCGGTATATATCAACTCATTTTGTCTTTTTTCTTCATTTTTTTTTTACAAAAATAACCCTTCTTTCGAACATGATTATTATTGGTAACAATGTCTTTAAGTTCTTCCATGGTATCTTTTA
>BLXT01001716.1:185422-200427 GCA_019648995.1 Plakobranchus ocellatus
ATTTCGCGTATCTTCATCCTCCTGTCACATCTAATGAGTTCGTCAACACGAGTTGTGTTCTCCTCGTTAGTCGATGTTTTCGGGTGACCAGACTTTGGCTCATCACCTAGAATGGTTCGGCCCTCCCCAAACCAAGTACACCATTGATACACTCTAGATCTTGACATAGCACCCTCACCATATGTTTCTGCTATTTGTTTGTGAATTTCAGAAGGTTTTGTTCCTTTCGAAAACAAAAAAAGCATAACAGCTCTGACCTCCAGCTTTGATCACTCTTTGATGGGGGTAGCCATTTTGAAACCAGTAGTGTTCAATAGTGCGTTCATGAATGGTGCTGAAAATGCGCACTGTGAAAGTTAATATGTTGTACTGGTGTTTCCCGTTTACAAAATTAAAAAATATGGATTGGTTCAAGAATTATGCCCCTTTTCCTGTTTCTTTTCGGACGTCCCTCGTACCATGATATTTCCTGTTAAGCTTTTATCTTTGAGTTCCTTTAGTTGCAAATATAAAATCAGTTGGGGCATGAAGGTATCGCTTACTTATCCATGATAGTTAGTTCTGTATGAAAAAATGTTTTGTTAGGTGAAGGTTTTTCCTTGAACTTTTTGATGTAATTTATACGTTTTGTTCTTTTTGTGTCTGTCCATTTGTTCACCTCATTTTGATTTTTAATTGCTTTTTCGGTAACTTAATTTTTCAATAACCTTTTTTTTTCAAGGTATGATTTGTTCTTTAAAATAATGATCTTAATAGCTTTTTTCAAATCTTTTCCCTAAAATCAAGTTGATTAGATATTATATATATTAGTTATTACCTAGACTGCTTCCATGAGCCAAACCTACATTTTAAAAATTTTTACCGTTACCTTGTTGGATAAGATTTATGTATTCCATAAAACAGCCAATTATAGATGAGAATAATTAATCTGGTTCGTTTTTGAACTTCCAAACAAAGAAATTGATGAATACGGTTTGTGCACTTCTTGGAAACGGGGTATTAGAGAAGACGATTATAAATTTATTCATAATTTTGCACCTCCACATAAAGACGATGATGATGATGGTCACAATGATGACGCCCAGGATAGTTCCTACAACTGCTCCGATTACTGCAGAATCGTCTCCGCCCTCTTCCAATTGGGCCACGAAGATGTCTGTCATACAGAGAGATAAAAAAAACAAGCAGAAATAAATCATAGGTGAAGCGGTGGCTTTACTTTCTATGTCAACGTTACTATGGAAATGGCAAACTTTTGATCCCCTTCTAGCCATGGAATTTGGCGGTTGAGCTCTGACCCCTCAGAGGGTCACGGAGGGTTCTTGTCGCTTTTTTTTTGTTATAGGGACAGGGAGTCGACCTTCCCCTTTGGAATGAGAGTGAACACTTTCGAGTAAACTTTCTTTTTTTCTTTTTTGTAAGCTTATATCTTGGTAATAGAAAAATAATTTCAAAATAAACGAGGTAAGCAACAAACGACCCTGTCGCTTCACATATCCCCTAGTCTAAATGACTGTTGGGATGAGACACTGAAAAAACTCACCATGCATATCTGGCGAGTGATAAAGAAGTTTTCTCAAGCTGACATCCACACAGTGCCCCCAAAAATTATGATTATAACTCTGATTGGGTAATAAAATAATTTGCCCCAAGTAATATTATACTCTAAAAAAGGCTTAGAGAATTCTTCTAAGATTAAAAAAGTAAGGAAATGAAATGTAATTCTACATCAGGGATATATGCTTCATAATGGTGAAGCAAGGGAATTTTTGGTTGGTCAAACTCGAACGGTTTATTAACTGAATAAATTATTCATACTAAATTTTGAATTCTTACCTGCTTCTGTTTCTTCGCTTCTTTTCTTCATATTCTATCCTCTTCTTTTTACTTTAGCAGTTTTCAGAATTTCATTTTTAGCTTCCTCACCACATATTGAGAGCGCATATTGCAACGACCCTTTCCATTTACCAAGAGGCAATGTTTGATAAGGGCATTCTGAATAATTATATTGATTTGGAATTGATATGTTTAAACTAAACTTTTATTAGCCCAGAAATATGATAATTTAATTGAGTAAAAAACCATTAAAGAGTAGCTTGTTATATAAATAACCATGTCATATTGAACAATCATGTTATTGGTTCATTATCTTGTTTTTTCCTCCTCCCTCCAACTAAGTTCACTCATCAACTCTATCGACTGAGCCACTCTATATCTGTTAAAAAACCCATTATTCAATATTAATATGCTCATGCTGAGAGGTAATAATGATGACAAACGTTCTTTTCAAGGGAACAACATAACACGATGTGTATAATCCGGTAAAAATTATTAATAACTCTTGAAGTTGTACTTAGAATTGGTATTAGGAAATCTTATGCCAGTTGTCATAGTTTCCTTTTTTTTCTGAGAGAGAAATTCGTAATGATTTTCTTGAAACAAAAAAGCTCACCGACTTCGCAGAAGGCTCCCCTCCTACCCATGGTGCAGTTGTCACAAATGCCTGATTGATGATTACAAAGCTGATCCAAGCAATGAATGCTACAGTTTTGTCTACATCCGTCGCCAAACATGTACACGGAGCAAACTGGGGGAAAAAAAATAAACCGTGAGCCAGATGTATATATTCAAAGCGTAGATCTGGTAGATAATGCGCTTATCAATTACTCATTGCTGGAATGCTACACTATCAAGAAGTTCATAATTTTTACTTATTATTTTATCTTCTTATACCAATATTCATATTTTCTAACGGTTTCTTTTCTTGTCTTCTGTTCAGTCCCCCTATGACAACTATTGTGCAAACATTCCTAAAATCTCCATTTGTGATCTCTGAGCTGATCATTTTGAAGTCGCCCGGCCTCTTCTCATTTAGGTTTGTTTTCATTGTTTTGTAATTTTTCTAACTCTTCTTATTATCTGTCAAGCTTTTACAGCTAAAATAAATAGTAGTACTACTATTTGTAACTTCTACCTTCCAGCAAGTGTCCAAAGGGTTAGGGATTCATTGTTTTTAGAATACCCTCACCGTTTTATTTATCAAGTATAAAGTTACAATAATAATAAATATAAAAATTATAATAATGATAAAAATACTACTACTACCACTACTACCACTACTACCACTACTACTACTACTACTACTACTACTACTACTACTACTACTACTACTACTACTACTAATAATAATAATAATAATAATAATAATAATAATAATAATAATAATATTAATAATAATAATAATAATAATAATAATAATAATAATAATAATAATAATAATAATAATAATAATAATAATGATAATAATAATAATGATGATGATGATGATGATGATGATGATAGTAATAGCAATAATAATAAAAAAAATAACAGCAACACTTATAATAATAATATGATTATGATAATAGTATTTCAAGTGATGATGGTGATGGTGTGGTGATGATGATGATGTTGATGATTATGATGATGATGATGACGATGATTATGATTATGATGATGATGATGATGATGATGATGATGATGATATTAAAGTCAGATTTATGACATTGTTTAATTCATTGAAGCAGTGCCTTTTCGTGCTTTTATTCATGGTTTTTACAGAAGTAGTTTACCTTGGTCACAAAAATCGCCAATGTATCCGGGAGGACACCGATCACAGACGCCAATCTCATGATGGCACAGCCCGTCCCGGCATGCACTGCTGCAGTTTTCCTTGCAGTCCTGGCCGAAAGTCTTCTCGGGGCATTCTGGTGAATTACAGACACAAACTTCAGATTGACTTAAGAAAATCACTAGAGAAAGGACATGGCAAAAAATGAAAAGCTATCTGGGTTAGAACGATGAAATGGGTGAGGCCATTCTTTAGATTGAAAGAAATGAGGACAGAAAAAGTATTTCAGAGTAATAACACATTATTTTATCACTAAGAAGGCAAGAAAATCTTTGTTTCATGATTTTACAACTCTTTAGACCTATATTGTCTTTTTTCTTGTACAAAATTATGCACAGAAAGCAAGACAACTAGCAACAAATAATATTCAGAAAAAACTAGAAGGCATCCTATTGTAAATGCCCTTAAGATCAGTGCAGTACGAAAATTTGCAAGATATTTCAAGACAAGAACACTGATCCCCTCATCGCAAATCACAGGTGTACACTGTGAATTGTCTCTAACCGGCCATCGAAATCGCATATGATCACAAACAGTTAGGCGTACTAGCCTCTAAAGACATCATACTATTTACGCTGATTTGTTCTATCTTTTTTTTCACGATTAAACCAAATTATATTCAATCTCGAATATCGAGATTTAGTATCTAAGTTTCTTTTGCTTTTTTTGTTTGTAATTTTTTTTTTAAAGAGAATGTAGTAAAGTTGCTCAGGTAAGAACCAGAGGGACCAATGTATTGATATCCCTCTCGTTGACTGATTCAGCTGCATGCCACTTTCTAAGAGGATCCTGAACTCGGAACGAGCATCTAGGGGAATAGAAGGTACAGTCCTGGTTTTTCACTCACAGCATTGTAAGATAGTTTGCCTTTGCTTTCTTCGTTGTCTTGATCTTCGCAAAGTTTCAAAGACTTATTAGAAATGATTAAAATAAACTGGAAAAAAATCTATCAACAAATCCCCAGCGAAACACACTGGGAGGTTAGACAAGCTAGAGATTTTACCTAGACCTAGCGCTCAGTGTAGGGCAGCATGGCGAATTCATTGTCATATCTAAGACTGAAAAATGTTCCAGCCTTTAAAAGATCGAGAATAGTTTGCAGAAGTCTTTATGAAAGTGGATTCAGTTGATTTGTACTGAAAAAAAAGTGGAATTAGGATTAGAATTTGAATATGATAAGCTATTAGAAACTAGATTGCCTTTTCCAGAAATATTTTGATCCTTCTATTGGGGCTCGGTGATCACAGGTGAGCACGGGAAACTTGTTGAACCAGATGGAGGACTTGAACCGCACTATTCACCAGAATCCAAGCGCGCTACCGATGGTTTTACCGCTCCATCCATCATAGTGCTATAACATCATTCTCATATAGACCTACGAAATTTGATACATAAACAGATGAGAAGATGGAGGATAATATGGCATACGGTCATCACAGAGAGGAGGTATATATCCTGCTTCACATCCGCCTGTGCAGTGTCCATTGTCGGTTCTACAGTCATTGCCATTGCCTTTGCAGTGTTCGCTACACGTTCGATTACAGTCGACGCCATAAGATCCTTCAGAGCAGGCTGAATGGAAAAAGAGTGTAAATATTTATGGAAGGGTGAAGATATATAGGACTAAAAATAAAAGTAATAATAAAACTAATAATCATCCCAAAGCAGTTGTCACTACTACCGCATCTCTGTCCTTTTAGGGCCTCCTATTCGTTCTCCTATTGTTTTTATCTCGTACCAGTTACACTAATAGATATAATAGACACGCATAAAGCAAACAGCTATCTCATAAACTGCAGAGACTGTGGGCTTGTTCGTCGACACACCAGGTCCGTTGATGAATTCATTCCAAAAAAATTTTCTGAAAAATATTGACGATGAAGTAATTGATGTTATCTAGCCATTCTCTGTTTTGAGGGCATCTGAGGATTTCATCACAGTTGTCGGCCTGGATTTCGGCGTCGAGGAAAAGAAGGCCATATAGACTTCTGGCCGATATATAGGTTGTTTTTCGAAAGGGTTCATTGTGAAAGCAAAGTTGTAACAAATGAAAGAAACGAAGAATAGTGCCTTGTCAATGTTCAATAAAAAACCCACATATATACAATCCGCCATGTAATAGACATAAGAGAGATAAAAATGTTGTAAGGAAGAAGATTCTCTTTCTTTCTCTCTCTCTCTCTCTCTCTCTCTCTCTCTCTCTCTCCCTCCCTCTCTCTCTCTGTCTCTCTCTGTCTCTCTCTCTTTCTTTCTCTCTCTCGCTCTATCTCTCTCTCCCTCACTATCTCTCTCATTCGCTCACTATGTACTGTCCCGCCTGACCATTCTATCCCTCATTCTTCCCTCTGTTTCTTTTTACCTTCCCTTCTCTCTTCCGTTTTCTGTTTACCTTTTAGCCATAGCTGGATAGAAATAGAAAAGTCATACTGTTAACTTATAATATAATGATATTAAATAATTCTCACGTGTATAGCAGTCCTCCCCCGTGTAGCCAGCAGCACACCCAGATGGACAGCCTCCCGTGCTGACAAAACAGCTTTCCTGTCTGTCTTCACAGTTACAATCACGCTCACATTCCAGGCCAAACTTGCCTAATGGACACGCGGTCTCTGGAAATTTAGATTTTGTCAAGATTCACTTCTGATATATTCTTTGCAGTATAAACAGGGGATCGAATGAGTAGCACATAGTTATAACTACTTTGAAATCAAAAGTCGAATGAATCAAAACCATAGTATATAAACCATTTTTCAACTACTTTTTTTTTGTCACTGTTGTTGTTGTTTTTGTTTTTGTTACTGTTGTTGTTGTTTTTGTTTTTGTTACTGTTGTTGTTATTGTTTTGTAAGCGGCCCACGAGATCTGACTAGTATGTGGTATGCAGCGGTTGGTCCAATCTTGGGCTCAGAGTGCTGTTTATCTTATGCCTGGCACAGAGAATTTACAGTCGTTGTCTAAAGTCCTGGTATTTAAGGCATTTAAACGGGAGGTGCTCTGTTTTTGGTATGTGCCGTTCTAATGCAATCATGCAGTTTGGGTGTCGGATCATTGCCTTCCAAATAAACTTCTATGACGCGAAATGCAGTATGGAACACGCTTTTAAGGAAATCTTCCGGGTATTTAATGTGTTCAGAGAGAGAAGATTATACATTGGTTATATGCTCTAGGGCTTATCACATTCCGTTGTCATCACCATTGCCCAGAGCTTTACGCAATCCTCTTTCAAATTTCGTGTCATTGTTTAATACTTGAGATCGGGATGTTTGCAGGACCGTTTTCTTTGTTAATAACATTTCAGCATTAAACCATAATCCATACAATACGAAGAGAGTGAGTCTTAAAAAAATCGGCTTACTTAGAATAAGTTTTTGCTTTGTAATGTAGCCAGTCAATAATACGGTGATCTCGGGCTTTCAGGGCTCTTTGAGGCCAAAGCACTGCTGGCAGGCAAAAAGGTCGATATGTATTGATTTCTGCAGATCTCAGGGCCGATTCACTGGCGCTGTGTTATAAACACTCTCATACATCCATAATCAGGCTTTTAAAAAATCTCTTTGTTAGTCGGTGAGGATGCTTGTGTCTGTTTTACAGTAACAGTTGTTGTTTCTATTGATATTTTTCCTGATTGTAATAGTTGGTGGTGTCCTTTTTGTTCTTGCATTTTTTTTGTTGTTGTTGTTCGTTTTGTTGGTGATGCTGTTGCTCTTGCTGTTGATCATGTTATCATGATGTTATTAATTTTGTTCCTAGTATAGCTGGTTTATCTTTCTACTGTGTCGTCGTTTGAGAGCAAAGGTTAACAGTTTTGTTTTTGGCTTTTTCACACACACACATACACATAAATATATATATACTTTTTATACCAATGTGTGTTTTTCACTCTCATCCTTTACCAACCTCTCTCTCTCTCTCTCTCTCTCTCTCTCTCTCTCTCTCTCTCTCTCTTTCTTTCTCTCTCTCTCTCTCTCTCTCTCTCTCTCTCTCTCTCTCCTTTCTCAAAGGTTAATCTTGTGTTTTGCTGAATAACATTGAAAAAACGAGCCTTTTACAGAACATCAGGTTACCTGGGGATTTGGAATTTAGTAAACGCAAAGAAATAATAGACTTTAATATAATTAGAATTATGATTGGTTTAAAAGATGTGCATCCGCAAATAATGTGATTTTTAGGAGAAAGCTTATCGATTTGCATCAAGAGCTTTAGTTTCTCAAACATGTAATGCTACCACAATATCCGCAGCAATGAAATCTTACAAAGCTTCAATCAAAGAGGTTTGTCCATAACATATAATAGTAAAAAAAAAATAAATAAATACAGCTGGGTTTTTTTTTGGTTTTTTTTTGTATGCAAGGAACAGATATGCAAAGAGTTTGCTTTTAAAAATGCAGATTCTTTCCCATTCCGATGCAAAGAGACTCAAACCCATTCCTCGTGTAGGTCTTCTTAATTTGAACATTCAATGACACACACACAAAATAGGTTTTCTCTCACATCGCTTTTTTCCCTCCCACCAAAATTGTGTGAGTGTTTTTTTTTTTCCCTTTTACTTCTTAACTATGAAATGTCAAATTGAGCAATTTGATTTCACTGATCATATTGTTTTGGTTTAGGTTTGAAAGGTCGGTTTTTATTTCTAAACGACAAAAACATTTACCACCGAAAATGAGAACTTCGCACAGAGTAAGGATTTTCGAGAATTTACTGTTGCTGATTCTGATTCTGTTGATAGGATCAGTGATATTAGCTGGTACTTCCACTGTGTAGATTGGCTGGGCTGTTGGGTTGGGGTCCGTGTATGTGAACACTTTGGTGGTTGTCTGTTTGAAAGCTTCAAGGGTGAAGCCAATCAGCCGATCTTCACAGCATCCTATAAAAGAATCATAATGTAGTGTTGGAGAAGGAAAACGTAAAACCACTGAAAACAACCTCATGCATAAAAAGTTATATGTTAACAGATTTGTGAGGCTGACGAAAAGTAATTCGTGACGCAAGATGTTGCATTTATTTCAAAGACGGTCCAATTTGGGCAGAAAAATGTTCAATGTGGAATTAAAACTAAATCGTTTTATGAAATAAAAGGTAGATAATACCTCGGATGTAGGACGTTGAGTTCTTTGGATCTATATAGACCTAGCTGGAAAAATAACGGAACTCTGGAGATTGTGTGAAGAACTAAAAAAACTGAGTTTATTTAACTCAACAGCAGGAAATCAAATCAAACAATATTCACATAGGCCGTCGGTAAGAAAACTAGATCTAGCTCTAAACAATCTGCGTTATCGCTATACAATGATCTTACTGCAAATCTATGATCTCTGTGAACTCTCTGCGTACTCTGTGTGATCTCTACGAACTCTCTGCCTACTCTGTGTCTTCTCTGTGTGATCTCTGTGTGTACTCTGTGTTATACTTTCACCAATCTCCTCCCGGTATTTATACTTTTTCAAAAGAAAACTCTACAAATTTCTGGAAATCTATCCCATAATGTAACCGTAGAATGTTCGAAAATGTAGATCTAGAACGTTACATCATAATCCTAAAATAACAAAAAAGCAGTCTTTAAAAAGACATTAGGGAAATCCTTAGGCTAAAAATAGAACATGAGTCACATTCGTTTACGTAATGAATTCTCGTTCGCTTTGCATAAATTAACTTCCCTAAACTGGTTCTTTCTAGAATTCTCGAGTTGACGTGCGTTCAACAGCAAGCCCTAAGTCTAGTTTTTGTTACAACCGGTGACCTTTCACGGCACTAGAACTGCATACATGAAAATTTGATTTACCCATAAGGTGAATAAAGGCCAGTTCTCCTTACACAAAACAGATGAGCCGCATGAAAAACCCTTTAACGCTGACACGATCGAAACGTCTTGTACACCTACTGCTAAAATACCCTGTCACACACAGAAATAAAGCATGAGTGTTTCTTGTAGTGTACTGTCTTAATTTGGGGGCAGATCTCAGGTTACAAAAAAGGAGAAAGCAAGATCTCTTAATTTACAGCCCAATTATACCAGCATGTATTGATACGTTTCTCAAAAGAATGTCAGCATGGAAACCTTGCGACAAGATATCAACTAAGAAGAGTGTGCGCTTCCTAAACGAACATAAAGACTTGAAATAAAGATCCAAGCTGTTGAAAGCTATGGACACAGACTGCAGGATGCGCTGCCAAAATATGGTCAGTGATGAAGACAAATGAAATCATCATGGAATGGGCAGAAAGAAGAGGGAATCACGTGTCCAGCGATATGAAAACGGCTACCATTAAGGAAAGGACTTATGGGTTTCTCTTACTAAACACCTCTATCATTGCATTGAATTCCTGAGGATAGCCAGAAAATGTGAATAATTTTTGCTAAATACAATCAAAATATCAAGATGGCAATGTGTTTCACTATCATGATCGTTGATGATAAATTGCATTGCTGTATCTACTGAAAGTGCCCCATTTGTAATAACTCTGACAATAAACCCTGCTGATAATAATTATTATTATTATTATTATTATTATTATTATTATTATTATTATTATTATTATTATTATTATTATTATTATTATTAGTAGTAGTAGTAGTAGTAGTAGTAGTAGTAGTAGTAGTAGTAGTAGTAGTAGTAGTAGTAGTAGTAGTAGTAGTAGTTATTTAAAAATAGGTATTTAAACTGTAATGATATCGAAGTGTTATTTTTTCTTTTAAAAATGCGCCAGTTCTACCTGTATTTTGTGTGTAACAAAATATCTATTTACCGGGTCTTGAAGGCTCTCGCCTATTATAGATGACAATTCTAAATAAAGATGCAGCATTTGATAACGTTACTCTCCACCAGCCATCAGGTCTACTGTATGGTGTCAGTGTGCAGGTCTGCTCAAACTCAGATGGTTCTGAATCCGGAACACCTGGATCACCATCCACAGCGTTCCGAGAATACCAGTTGTATAAAGTGTCTGACTGAAGTGTTGATTGCCCCAGTGCCACGTTACGTCCTAGTAGAAACAAGAAGCTTGATAACAACGGTGGTTGGAGTGCGGCGCTCTTGTCATGGGCTATAGTGAATGCATTGGAAAATAGTGAATTGAAACAGGAGGGCCCAAACTAGATTTACGCCAACAAATGCGATAACCATCACGACATATCTTCTGTCTGTTTGTTCTCTGTAACAAAATATATATCTCCCGCGCATCGCATGCAAACATTAGAGCAACGTAAATTCGTTTTGTTTAAGAGAAGAAAGAAAGGCGGTATATAGATCGTGTTAGTTAGTTACCCTGCTTATTGAAGGCAATGTAGGGTAAGCCTCAGCATGAATTGTGATTATTCAGTTTTTGTCTTCGCTCGGATGTAAAAAAAAAGAAGCTTCTGTACTACCTTGGTTGTGATCTCTTGGGAAAACTAAGAGGGGTTCGTTCTGGATCAAAAGTCATAAGGCGTTTGGCATTTCTAATAGAAAGAGCCGCCTTTGACGAGAAACTTGGGGTTTTCTTGCAAGCGCTGTATGGAAAATATTTAGAATCCCTCCGGTGGCGACTGAAATGGCGAACGGCGTATAACGAGTGACACTATGGTGGCAGCCTCAGGCTGGGTGAAATTCTTACCGTCACTGATGTGAAGCGAGCATAGAGTCGTGACCCCTGACCCAGACAATTTCAGTTCACTGATCAATTCCACTGTGGGGCAGCAAATATCCAAGGCGAGGTTGTTGACCTTTGCACTCTGGCCGCCCGGACACGATGAGAACCCTCGGCTGCTTTCTGTGCGATATGTAAGCTGAAATTGCCTGAGGTGATCTGTAAATAAAAGTTTTATTTCAATATTGCTCACACTATCTGCCGACTAATGAGGGACCGTCATGATTTATATTGATAAATCAAATATTCAAAAAGTATGAATAAAGTTAAATCAGGCATGCCTTATTATTACCACTTTCGAGAAGCTGGCAAAAATTAATCAAATTAGAAAAAAAAACTACCTAAAAACAAAAGGCTGCTTACATGTACGGTTATTTCAAGGATAAATCACTTAAGTCATGAATATTCACACACACACACACACATCTATACTATATATATATATATATATATATATATATATATATATATATATATATATATATATATATATAAATTTCTGTTCTTTGAATTTTATGTCACGTAAAACTCCTGGACCATAGAACAGAATGACTTTAAATTTTGTATGAAAGATGAGCTGGGGCTGAAGGGTGCACTGTTTTCGTTTAGACTTCCAAATTCTCTCTCCTTCTAATTTTTGTTTCCTCAAAATATAGGCCTAAATCAAAATTGTACAATCAGCCATCTTGCAAACATTTATAATGTATTCAAATTTCCATTTTATGATTGCTTACAGTAAGGCTATAGAAATACACTAACCAATGGCTTTCATTCTGGAAGCGAAGGCCTAGATTATAGCTTTTATATCTAAATTAAGGCTTCATTATATCTAGATCTAGATAGACCTGAATCTAGATTCAAGATCTAATTAGGAAGGGTGTTTTGCCACAAATTTACAGTTCACAATAACTTAGGGAATACCTCAGCATCTTATTTTTTATGCAGCGCTCGTGTTATTAAGATCTAGATTTCAGGATTCGCTTACATCTAAATGTTTGAAGTCGCATCTCATGTCGACATCTGGATTATTTGTACTATAACTTTCTCCTTCTCCCTCTCTCTTTGTCTCTCTCTCTCTCTCTCTCTCTCTCTCTCTCTCTCTCTCTCTCTCTCTCTTTCTTTTTCTCCATCTCTCCTTTCATCTGAATCATGGTGTTGTGGTTCTACTCACCCGTTCATAACGGGTTATATAGGAATTAGTATAAATATTTACACACGTACATATTAAAGTAAATCCCTGGATAGTTGATCCAAGAATTATTTTCTTTTTCCTGTTGATTGTCTACTTATTGATTACACTTTGTTAGCTAAATTGTTCTGACAAAAAAGAATTATAACAAAATCCAGAATCTAATTTTTTTAAAGCGTAGATCGAATTCTACCCTACCAGTGAGGCTTTCTTTTGTCTGATTTTCATAAACATACTTTTTAAAGATTACTCTCACAAGACGGCCTCAATGTTTTGTGCTGCCTAAGCATGAGGTGTTGAATGAGTATATTATTTTCTAACTTAACTATTGGGTGTACCACAAATTCCTGAGCAAGTCTGGACCAAAATTTCTTTCATAATTTCTTATTATACGCTTCTTCAATAAATATTTTTCTTCACCGCTTTAAAGAAAATAAATAAATGAAAATATTGTCCACGATCTCAATGATTGAAAATTCCTGACCTCTTTGATTGACCACCATTCTGACCCAGCTCAGGCGTTGGGGCGTGTCCAGCCTAACGGTTATGGACTGGACAGGACGATTCCCGTCGTTACACGTTCTATCATTGTTGTCTGTTAACCAGGCCAGCTGCTCCGAGGACGTATAGTTCAAGGATGCTAATAGGGTTATAAAGGAGAAGAATTAAAAAAAAAAGCCAGTTAAATGTTGCTTATGGCGCGCGAAATAATTAGCAATCGCTTAAGGCTCAAATAATACTATCGACAAAAAGCGTCGGATTACATGCGATAAGGCGTAGGTATGCTTTATTACAAATTAGTAAGAGAGACGGCAAAAATGCCGTGTTAGGTCTCATATGTTTTTTGGCGGCATTATAGACTGGCCTTAACATTATATGAGATGGTAGGATTTTCATAAATTGTACAAGAGGTTCGAGAAGAAAGACTTTATAAGTGAAGGAAATTTCAACATTTTAATTATTTTTTTGTAGAAATAAAAACAGATCAATAATATCAGCCTTTCATTTGGCACTTAATATCAAACATAAATGTAAGGAAAAGGGGAGACTAACTATGATATAGACTCCCTGCAATATTTCTCCAATCTAGTGTGATTTCCTCCAGAAATGAGATAAGAAGTCGACAAAGATCGCGAAAGTATTTTAAGAAGGTCGACAGCACTATGAATTTCCATCAGCATTGTAAGATACCGACGATGGAAAGTTGCCTAAAATACCAAAATTACTAAGAACATTACTAAGAAAATAAGAATTTGCAGACCATTGCAATTTACTCAAGACAGGAAGTTGCCAAAAAACCAGATTTAGTTAGCAGGTGTGGCATTTTTATTGTAACTTTAAGAAATGAAGAAGACATTCACGCACTTAAATCCAGCAACAGAGAAGACAAGACAAGAAAAGACAGAAGACGAGAGAAAATCACATGTCCGAGTAGGATTCGAACCCGCACACTCGTTGGCACCCACCGCCTTGCAAGACAGAGGAACCAAGCAAACAAGTGACTGAACTATCCGCTTCCACAAAAATAGAAGCAAGTCATTCGCGAGCCACTCCATCCGACTAGAGTATACATTTGTGCTACAGTGGGAGTCTCCTGGACTATTATTACACTAGAGTACGCGTCACAACAGCTACGATTAACTGTGGATCTCCGAAGAGTATTTATGTACTTCTCTTGTCAATGAAGTTTAGAAACAAATTATTTGAAACAAAGAATAACTTGTTGAACTGATTTTCCCCCCTATGCAGCATGTTTCCAAGTCCACCATTGTTTGTTCTTTTAGACAATGGTTGTTGAAAAGAAAGTTGTATCTTCGCAGAAAACATCGTGACCAACTTAAAAAGTGTACAAACAGTGACTCAATAATGTTCATGGTAATGATTATGATGATCATCATCATGATCATGATGATGTTTATATTGATTACTATGATGATGATGATGATGATGATGATGATGATGATGATGATCATCATCATCATCATCATCACCATTGCCTAAATCATCAAATACCAAAAACAACAAATTTATCCTACCGTACTGACAGGCGGATCCGAACCACTGTGGATCACACTTCCCCTGGCAGACACCGGTATCTCTATCACAGGCCTCGTCTCCCTCACAGTGACATTTGTATTGGCAGCCAGAGTTCCCCACCCTGCCGTTCGTGTAACACTGCGCTAAAGGGAGAAAAACCAGGGTGATGTAAATTACTCCATCTTCTTCCCAACACTGTGCGAAAAGCTTGTTTTCACGAGTGTTAGTTTTGTGATCATTTTTTAAAAAGGGTTGTGTGTGTGTGTGTTTGGCGGAGGAAAGGAGGGCCAATAGACAATTGCACAACAATACCTTGTGTATGTATGTATGTATGTATGTATGTATGTATGTATGTATGTATGTATGTATGTATGTATGTATGTATGTATGTATGTATGAAAGGAAAGTAGGAAAGACTACGCGTGCATGCAAGCATGCATACTTACATACATACATACATACATACATACATACATACATACA
>BLXT01001721.1:0-7500 GCA_019648995.1 Plakobranchus ocellatus
ACAACAGCAATAACAACAACAGTAGCAACAACAACAACAACAACAACAACAAAAAACAACAACATCATCAGCAACAACAGCAGCGGCAGCAGCAGCAAAGACAACAACAGCAATAACAACAACAGTAACAACAGCAACAACAAACAACAACATTACCTGCAACAACAGCAGCAGCAGCGGTAAAAACATCAGCAACAACAAGATAGGCTTCAAGCGTTCCTTGTAAAAATCAGCCTCACCAAACAAACAAACAAAAAAAAAAAAAGATGTAGAATCAATACAAACTAAGTTTTATTATTTAAGATCATCTTTAGAGAAAATATGTAAAGCAATCTTGACATAAGGGGTTCTTGTTTTTTCCTTTTTTATTTACCGGTATTTAAATTTTTTTTTTTTTTTTTTGACGCGAACGCAATCTGTTTGCCAAAAACGCGCTGAAAACCACTGATTTGGTATCCAAATCTTTGGTCAGGTCTTGTACTCGTTAAGTAGTGACCAGCAACCAGTTGAAAAGTGTCCGACTTTTGTTGTTGTTGTTGTTGTTGTTGTTGTTGTTGTTGTTGTTGTTGTTGTTGTTGTTGTTGTTGTTGTTGTTGTTGTTGTTATTGTTGTTGTTGTTGTTGTTGTTGCCTATCTGATCCTATGAACTTGGTAGCAATCAAAGAACTAATTTGCTACTAACCAGACAATCCCTTTTGATTCAGCTAGGCCAAAGAAAAACTTTGATCTATCTTAGGTTAAACTTTGGCTCTGCCGTAATGAGAATTTAATTCAAAATAACAAAGGAAATTCTCTATAACTGAATCTTGTCACTTCAAGTAGAGCAGTCATTAATGTATCCCCTTGATTCTAGATACCTCAGGTCCAAAACTCTCTTGTGCCAGCTTGCCACGAGGACCAGATCTAATTTCAAAATCTCACTCACCGGTATCACATGGACAGAAGTACTGAACGGGATTGATGAGGTAGTAAAAAATAACTAGATCAGCCAACCAAAGGCGATTCATCGTTAATATCGTGCTATAATCATGTCAGTAAGATAATAATTATCTCTAATCTAATTATCCAACATTTTTCAACAACTCATCGAACCCATAAAGAACTCAACCAGGCAATTCATCATCATCATCAGGTACCTTGTCCGGAACAGACATTGGCTATCATGTTCCTCCACTCATACCTATTCTCCTCTTAACCTTATAAAGTTGTTATTGCTACCCTTGCCTATTGCCCATGACTTAAGATTTTCAATAAAAGTTATTCTCTGTTTACCTCTACTGCGTTTGCCTTCGATCTTTCCATTGATTGCTAAGTGTTCTAAACCCTTATGTCGGCAAATATGGCCTAAAAACTGTAATTGCCTCTGTCTAATGGTTTTAATTAGTGATCGCTCAAGATTAGCCTCTTTCAGAACTAATTCATTTGACTTTTTTTCTTTCCATGATATACTCATCATTCTTCTGATAAACCACATCTCAACTGCTTCTAGTTTTTTTTTCTATTTCTTTGTTTATTGTCCAACACTCACTACCATACAATAGCACTGACCATACATATGTTTTAATTACCCTTATTTTGGTTGTCATACTTATGTTCCTATTTGCCAGTATAGGTTTCATTTTTTGGAATGTATCTTTAGCCATGACTATTCTTTTACTTATTTCACTTGTGCATCTGCCATCTGATGTTATCAGGTAAGAATCAGGCAATTAACTGGAGGAGCGGCTTCTCTGGCCATGAAAATTTCGATTTTAGGGATCGATATGTCCATATTGAGATTTTTGCAGAATCGCAAAGTTCAAACATTCTATTATGCATATCCACCAAGAAATACAGAAAAATATTTGTCTATGAGGTCAAAAATTGATGTTTTCTGAAGGAGGGTAGGGTCAAAATATGACCAATTCAGACTAGGTCAACCAAAAACCTAAAAAAACGACCGCACCTTATGGCCGAGTGCTGGGCGAAAAATACCGCTACCTGCTTGTATTTGGTATCGATAGAATCCTTTACATGCGTAAAAGATATCTGCGCACAGCTCTTCAATCTATAGTTTCCCATATTGGTGCATTCATTCACAAACTGACCCCATCTGAAAAGGTTGATCCACATCTTGACATATTTTAGGCAAAGTTTGTGTATTCGCACGGTGGCTTGCAACCCCTGCGTGGTCAGACCTGCTCTCATTGGCTGGTACAGTCAGCGAGGAGTATCATCAGACTTCTCATTCGCTTGCAAAAATGGAGCACTATGTCAAAGGTCACGATCAGCTATTTTTACGCAGAACATGTATTCGGTGAATCTCGACTGTTACAAATTGTATTATTGAATTTGTTTATAGATCTATATATACCTTCGGTTTGTTCAATCTTTTAGTAGATCTCCGCGGTTTTCGCATTGAAAATTATTGTGCAGAGTCTGTTCAAAAAAGAAAATCATGCCGAGAAAGAAACGTCGTGCTGTACAACTAACAGAGGCACGTGCAATACAAGCGCACACACGAGCTTGGACAGCTCAGTAAAGTTAGATCTAACCTAGCGCCAATTCAATTCCGAAAAAAATTTCCATTCTTTGAGGCGAGTGCAGTTTGCACTTGTATCAGCAGCAGCCGAGCACATCAATGGCCCAGCAGCAATTTCTGCCATAAAGAAAAACACTCGGTATCCAGGAAGGCTATCATGGACATCGGCTAGGCCAACAGAGAGCCAAGAAAAGGCTATATCTGACAGGAGCAACAAAAAAAGGCCAAAAAAGGAAAAAATTGAGAGCCTCAGCTCAAGAGAAGGCTCACCAGGAGTCGGAGGCAGAGGAGGGGGGCCCAGCATATCAAGCTGGGATATTTTGACTTCATAGTTTTTACGTGTCTTATATTTTTTTATTTTCAAAACTTCAAATGCGATTTTCTCAAAATATGATTTTTTTTCACTCAAATGCCTACTTCTCCGTTATTTATTGTCCTATTCTCCTGAAAATTGGTGTGTGTTTTACTTTTTATCTGGTGCTTGCAAAGACGTGGGCTTTTTTTCATATGTTATACCGTTTGGCAGGAAACTGGAAATTTTCGTGAAAAATGAGATTTTTTATTACTTTTTCTATATTCAAAATTTGAAAATTCATAAAAAATGTATTTTTCAATTTACATAAATTCCCCACGTCATTGTTTAGATAACATAGATCCTATTATTATTAGTGAATTTCAGCCTGTTTGAAACAGAAATGTAGGACTAGATTGATTTCAAAAATTCACTTTATATACTGATACAAATTCAAGATGGCGGCCGTTGCCATGACAACCATAGTAACAACCTACAATTTTTGTTGATGCTCCTCTAGTTTGAACATGCTGAGTTGATTGGTGCAGGTTATTTTGACCTAAATGTAAAAATAAGAGAAATGACCCATAGAAGCCGTCCCTCCCCTTAAAATGTTCAAAATCTCCGTCGGTAGAATTTTGCCTGGTATGCCTGTCTCTCACAAATCTTGTTCCTTGCATGGGTCACTCGGCCATTCTGGACTTCCAGGCAGAAATCTTCTACGAAGATATCTAGTTAATCCTTGAACTTCACAAAATTCTATCTAAGAAAGTGTGATTTGGACATACAAACTGATGTTTTGTAACGCTACATCATTATCCACTCAAAGCAGCACCGGCTTCTAGTCAACCATCGGGCGTAGCTCCTTCAATCTGAAATCAATTAGTCTTAGCGTTGTAGGTTCCAATCCTACCTAAAGGTCTTGAGTTCGGTCTTACCAAAATTGTTCCACTCGACCTTGACCTTCTTGGTTTCGATCCCATATGTTTTAGCGTCCAATGGGGGCATAAAAACCTGATAGCACATATTATTCCAAAGAAAGGTGCTCGTGTATGTCTAGATCATATTCATTGACTTTATATATATTGTATCGCACACACAACCAATTATGAGCATTAAAAGGGGATGAATGGCGAGATCAGAGGGCTACAGCTGAGTGTTTCATACAGCCGAAATTACTTTTTCAGGACATTTTTAAGAAAACCTTTTAATATACATAAAGGATGTACAAATTTGCACATTTCTAAAAATGAAACTTGGCTAAATGTCACCTGACAAAGACCTTGGATTTTTAAAATAAGAACAGTATAGAAAAATAAATTTCTCAAATTCGATTGTCCACGTGGATAGTATTGCAAAACAAGCGACTGTCAGTGGAAGGTTAAAATCACAACAGTAAAATCTCTGAAGTTACGGATTTGATTTTTCCCCACTGTGATTCATCTCATATACACTCGAAAATTTTTTTCCCTCAAAAACTGTAGACGGTCAGCAACAAACTATTGAATAAAGGAAGAAAAGCATTCGAAACGTTCTGTGTGTAGATTGACTCTTGCTCTCTTTTCATCGAGTTTTGAAGTGTGTCACCATATTAATAGTTGTTGTAATAAGGAGTGCTTACTATATCAGAATAAAAGCGTTAGATAACTAGTGGTATGACCATCCTTTTTTTTCTCAGCACCATCATAAGACAATTTGTCATTGTTTTCCTCGCCATCTGTACTCTTACAGCGTCTTGAGAGACCTAGCTATCAAGCAAGTATTGGAAAAAGAAATTTTAATTACGCAAGACAACTTAGAAAAGCAAAGCAGAAAATTTCCTTACTGTATAATCGAAATAACTAGACCTGCAATTCTGCCTCTCGTCTTTAAGCAAACGTTTTATGTATGTCACCCAGCTTTCCAAGATAATAATCCATTGATGATAATAATAATAATAATAATAATAATAATAATAATAATAATAATAATAATAATAATGATGATGATGATGATAATAATAATAATTATACCCTACTTAATCTCCTCAAAAAATCTAACCATTCTTTATTTATAGAGAGGAAAAATCCCACATTCAGTTTCTGTTCTAGCAGGTTTCGGTTTGCTCACGTAATAGAAAAATTAATGCTCTCGATAAAGTGCAGAAACCTTTTCTATTTATAGACTTGTGGAAAAGACTCATAGGCAGGGCGGATAAACTAGAGATCCAGAGCAGCACAAACAGTTCCATGCAGCATAGCGTTTCATTTTCAGAAACTAGATTTAAAAACACACACACATTTCAGACCTTCGAAATCAATTAACAGTTTACAGTACGCTTATTTAAGTGCATTTAATTCGAGATAACTTTTGTTAAAATGTTTGGTTGCCTGCCTTTATAAAAATAGATTTTGGTTTTTTTCCAATCTATTATGAAATGTTCCATTGAGCTGGGAAGAATGTTCTATATTTAATGATTTGTCTATTTCCCTAAGCTTAGACAGACATGCGCATTACTGATTAACATTTTGCTCCTCATAGAAGAGCCCAGCATCAGTGAAGTTATTGTGTGGAAAATCCTGCAGGCTAAGGTTTATGACACTGGACTTGTGATTCATAAAAAGGTGAGTCCATTATATTTATTTTATTTCTCTATAGTGCTACGGCATTAATAAGTCTTTGCGACAAAATGAATTTTAGATCTTGTTTTTCTCTGTGTACATTGTTAGCCTTGCTGTGGGTTAATAAGCGTGTTTTATATTAACATTTTGAGATGTTTTTACAATATATTTCTACCATCGTTGTTTTAGTTTCAGTTTCAAATCAACAACATTAATGTTTTACGTCTTGTAGAAATGTGCTTTCCATAACTTCAGATTTGTGGGGGTTTTTTTTGTTTTTGTTTTATTTTTTTCTTCTATTTTCGCGTGTGTATGTGTGTGTGTGCGTCTGTGTGTGTCAATAAATAACCAAAAAACTAAACTTGGCTCAGAAGATTTACTTCAAAATTGAAAAAAAAACCTAAAGAAAAATTATAATAGATAGATCTATATATGAAAGACTTATAATGTAGAATAGTGAGGCAAAATCAGTTTTTATGCATATTGCCTATCTGTTCCATGGTGATCCCAGGGCCTATAGGTAATGGGCTGGAACTCGAATTTGCGACTAAATGGTGGCTGCAAATCTCAGGGCGGCTTCGCCAGCCCTTGGTTCAGTTACTCCACAGCTTAGAGAAAAATGTATGCACGACAAAAAAAATTCAAATACATAAACACAAAAATTTTTACTGAGCTTTCAAAATACTCAGAGCTACATCTCTCTCTCTCTCTCTCTCTCTCTCTCTCTCTCTCTCTCTCTCTCTCTCTCTCTCTCTCTACGTGTCTTTCAATGTTCAATGTTCACGAAAACAATAGCCCCATTCCCGATGATAATGTTCTAACAATTGCAAAGTAGGCTTTATTTACTTTCTCTCCATCTTTCTCACCATTCTTTGTTTAGAGAAACGCAAAAACTAAAGTTACACTTTCAGTTTCTTTTAGACTAACTGAAAATGTATGCACGACAAAAAAAAATTCTGAAAGTTTATTCAAGCTTGTGAGCCATTGATTTAGAGATGCGACTATAGGCCTATTATCACATATTAGAAAGAAAGGTTATCCACATAGCAAGCCAAGGCCACAATGCTAGATCTAAGGATCTACAAGAGATACAGTGTGAACGACAGGAATATAGAATATAAGAGATGAAGAAGACGTTCACGCACTTAGTCCTAGCAACAGACAAGACAAGCCAAGACAAGTCAGAGGACGAGAGAAAATTACATAATTATAATTATATTGAAAGATTATGCCCCTATGCTTGGAGAGAGAGAAATGTACAATAGCTACTAACACTTTGTTCTGCACGCCAGGATCTTGCATTAGTAAAACAGAGATTATTTCAGATGGACATTTTAAGGCGTTTAATGTAGTTCACTAAATAATATGGTGTTTAGCTTATCGATCTTGGTATGCACGAACAGTGCAATTAGCTCCTGAAAATTGGTAAAGCTCTCCACCAGTACATTAGTATTTGAAAAAAATTCTTGTATTTCTTTCTCTTTTTTTAAATTGCGTCTAAACCTCACGTTGAAATATGTATGTGTTTATTTTCGTTTGACTGGAGTGCCTAAACCTGCGTTTGAATATTTGTGGTCGCAATTCTTATAATTTCTAGTAAAATCATTGTTCGTTATTTTCAGTTTCGAAAGAGAAGCTCCATCGTTATTCTGTACAGCTGACTAGAAATATATATATATATATATATATATATATATATATATATATATATATATATATATAAAGATTGCATTGCAATTTTTTTACTTGACTCCACTATTTTTGTTACAATACCTATTAATGCTTGGAAAATCATTATCCCTTAGTTTCAGTTTCGAAAAGAAATGCTCATCTCTGAGGTTATTTTAACAAAGCATGACTATTTGTGGGTTTTGGCATTCTCTTTAGGATCGTGGTGATATTCGACAGTACTTTTTAATAAATTGATATTTTTCATCTACATTATACATTATATTACATTATAATTTTATGTCACATTATATTCATTTACACGATTTAGTATAGTGCCAGTAATTTAGGCATATCGTGCTGACAACCGGCCAAGTCAATCTCAGGTTTTTATGCGCTCCTCAAACCAAGGTGTAAGG
>BLXT01001758.1:10447-30694 GCA_019648995.1 Plakobranchus ocellatus
GTGAAATATCGAAAATAAGGATGCGATGACAGAGAAAGAGGGTTGTGTAAAGAGAAGGAGCAGAGGAATGGGGCGAGAGGGTAGAGGAAAACGTTGAGTGAGGTAGGAGATGAGGAGTGGGCGAACAAAGGAGGGTGAGAAGGATAGAGGAGAAGAATGGTGGAGGAGGAGAGGGTAACAATGTAGGAGGGAATATGAGGGGGAGTTAGAGGAAGAGCGGGCTTGAAATGAGTCAGAGAGCACAAGGGAGGCTGAAAAAGAAAGGCGAGCAGGAAGGAAGAGGACAGAGTCAATGGAGAGAGCGGAGCAATAGAGAAATAATGCATTCATGTTTTTGTTGTATATTAATTATGTATATGTGCGTCATCTCACTTCTATTCCATTCTATAGTTTAATAGGTTTTTTCGCCCCTGTTCTTTGCCTTTAATGAGATGACAGTATCGACTGAATTACATCAATTCATATATTTCTTTATTGTTAAGGTAAAACAATCTGCTAGAGTCTATAGTAGGACAAAATTCATTCCTCAGAGTAACTATGGAAAACTATTTTTTAGTGAACCTTATGATATTTCGTACCCTCCTTCAATAATCTCCCCATTGGGTTTCATACACAGAAATTATTACAAAGGATTTTCTCTTCTTCTCTATACCATCAATTTTTCTTCTGTAAATGTACTTGCCTTGTAAAATCAGCAGTTTCTAAAGGTTCAGAATGTACAGCGTTATAATTCTAAGAAATCAAATGTATGATTTTATCGATTTCGCTTGGGTGGTAAGCGCTCGTTTGTAACGTGCATAAAAAAATAGAGACATTAAAAATCCTGTATTTGTTAAACAGTGTTAGAATCTCGTTATTGATGCCCCAGTAGGGGCAAGGGTTGCTAGCAGAAATCTAACGGAAATCTCTCGGAAATCTCCTACATTTTATGATCTATGGATTCTCTGGCCTTCACTTCACATTACCTCGGCTGGTCATAGCTACATTGTATCCGTTTTGGCTGTTGAGTTCTCATGTTAATCCGGCCATCATGTCTGTATTTATCAGACTGTTGTGCAATCTGCGTATTGAACTCCAAAGCTTTAAAACGAGTTGGGATCTAATCCGAGGCTAGAGATTCAAAGAACTATCTTTGGCTGTCTGCACTAGTTCCATGATTTTCCTGTCCAGCTTTTACTGTCGCTTTTAATCATATACAAATGCTAATTTCTTCTTCTCTCGGCGATGGCTTTCTCATTCTATTGCCCTTTCGTAGAAGGAAACACTAATGTGAAATCAGGATTTCAAGTGCACACCATCTTGTTCTTGCATTTCTCCTTTCTCCTTTTCGAAAACAGCTTTTTTGATGTTGTTATGTTTCAAATCATCTTTTGTTATTTAAAAATGTACAGATGTCGCAAAAGCGTTATCCTTAGGTGATAGATGCGATATTTTCGGCAAAGCTCAGGATGAACTTGGTACAGTGATTCAGCCTGAGATGCCATAGGCTGGGCTTTTTTCTATATGTGGCTCAGAAAAATTTTGCTTCCTGGGCATATTAGGCCTGAAATACGGCAGTCAGAAATCTAGCCAGCATCAAAGTTTTCAATTCAGCGTCAGCTGGAAAATATCAATGCTAACCAACGCGCCAACAGCAGCTGAAAATTAAAAGCGAGAAATTGGTCGACAATCAAAGGTCAACATCAGACAAGCAAGGATCAAAAAAAAAATAATATATCGACTGAGAAGTAGCATCGCAATAACTAACACAAGAATAAAACATTTGCACCAAGAAAAATCGGCATTAATTAACCATAACGTGAACCAATCCATTATCAATACAATACAAGCTATAAAATTATTCCGTGGCTATAAAACAGCATTTACAATCAACAAATAAAATACGTGTTCACATTGCCTACTTAAAAAAAAAAAAGCAAGAGTGGTAGACAATTTACAGTCGATCGAGAGCTGTAAGCATTTAATAACCTAGAGCTAACAGTCAACCAAAAATAAACATCCACATGTGAAGCACAACAAATCAACAAGTAGAAAATGTGATCTCAGGTCGCTGTCTACTTAAAACCTGACTCTCAAAAGCAATGTCCTAAATTTGAATCAAAAGCTTTGGTGGTGACTAGTTCAAATCAATATTTTGCATCACAAAATAACAAGTGAAAACTAATAGATAAACATTGTAAAAGGTCAAACATTTGAATCAAAAGCAATTGCAGAGCGATTGGTGGTGACTAGTTCAAATCAATATCTTGCATCACAAAATAACAAATGAAAACTAATAGACAAACATTGTAAAAATTCAAACATCAGATTCAGACGTTACAGTGAAATCAGAGTTGCGCTGACCCTATTTAACTAAAGACCTTTCTAAAGAAGTCCTTTGTTGATACGCGGAAGATTTCTTAAGACTGCGCAGTGAATGCTTGCAAAGGATTGCCTGATATTGATCATCTTGTTGTGTCTGCTTGACATAGAGTTTATCCACTTGCATTGGAAGTTGTTCTGTCTGATCTCTAAACCTGTTGGAATGCACTCCCACCTTCAAACTTTTCAGCATTCACTCTCTCATACTCCTATTGACATATTGACGGGGCTCTCTGTCCTGCGTGACCACTTGTTAAAACCCAAACCTTGGGATCAAATTCTCCTCTAAAACATCTAGTGTCTGAAAATCTCAAACTAACTTCATTTGAGCCAACATCTTTGTAGGTTCAATGAATGATAAAAAACCAGCTTTGTTATTTAGCACTGGTGCTTCACGGTATATAAACATCACCTGCCCTGATTGATGTTCCAGGGTGTAAGGGAAGCCGTGAGGTTTTTTTACTCGTTTTGAACGTTGAATTTCAACCGTATAAATTACAATGATTATGGCAGCTATTTAAAGTACCATATAGTTACTTTCTTGCCCAAAAAGTATTGAAAAGCGAATTGATCTAATATTATCTTCTCATCCTTGTAACATTTTCGTGTTTCTTTTTTTTTTCTCTCTCAACATGGAAGTTTTCATCTGGTGATAAATCTCCTTAATAATTATCTCTACAGGCATGTTTTCTGCTAAAGACTTCGCTAAGATTCCTACAAAGTCTGTGATGACAAATCTTCTGAAAAGAAAGATTCCTGTGCCGTCGAAATTTCGACCTATGAACTCCATCCTAAAATTTACATAGAAGCTTTCATCTCACATATAAATCTCTACACCACTTTCCGGCTCGAGAGCAGCCAACAAAGTTTTCGAGCACCAGGGTAGTTTACTATCTCAGTAGCTAACAAGTTTAAGAGCAAAATGACTGACTGAGGGTAAGGTATCATCTTGTTTTACATTAAATCCACAAGAAAGACAAGGGCTTAAAAACAAATGGGCCCAAAATACCCTATTGTGATTTAATAAAATGTTCATTGCGTGATTTTTCTCATCAATAATTAGTGAGACTTGTGATTCACTATTCTCTGTTCTTCTTGGTGAAGTAGCTCTTTTTCTTTCTCCCTGTCACCGGAGACAAATTAGATGTAAACTCGCCCAAATGTCTCAAGATATAACTTCCTTCGGTTATTGAAGGCTGACTTAGCAGTCTCATCTTGCCGTACAGGAATTTCAGTTTGAGTCGGACTTAACCAAGTACAAAGCGAACATTTCTTATCTTTTTCTTATTAGACAGATCATCATCATCATCATCATAATCATCATGTCGGATGCAGTCTAGACGTTGCCTCCCTCACAGCCTTTAGGAGGTCACTTCTGTGTCACACTAATTCTTAGCCATTCTTCTATGTCTTTCGACCATCTTTTTATAGGGCGCCGTCTAGATGTGCCTCTCTTCCCATCAAATCTGCACCATAACAAGTGTTGCAATTTACATATCCAAAATATTTGATCTTTTGCTTCGTTTTTTTATTTCACAGCTCTAATATTATCGTGCCTATTTTTTCCAGTGTTTCAGCCTTGGTTACTTTTCCTGTCCACAGTACTTTTATACGATATAATATACAAAGCGGTGGCTCATCTGGTAGGGTAGTTGGCTACCACGTCTGAGGTCCGAGGTTCGAATCCCAGCCCGGGCCAAGTCAATTTTTCATTGCTCCTCTGTGTCCACTCCGCACTAAATGGGTAGCTAGGTCTCTTAAGACCTGGCGAAAGAAATAAGGCGAGGAAAGCAATGGCACACTACCTCATAATGCCGCATGCCAAGAATAATCAGGACCCTACTCCTGCTTCCCCGATATTTGGACTTAGCATTGGACTCGCTCTACTTTAATATACATAAAAATTTTTCTACAACATTTAATGTATCAAATGCATTGATTTTTTTAATATCAATTTTATCTAGGCTCCACGATTCGTATCCATTCAGATAAGCATTCATTTTCCGCTAAATAGCATCAACTCTCCTTAGATTTACATTATAGTTTATATTGTACTGGAACATGGATTACTTCTAAGTAAGTGTTTTCCCACTGTCTCTGTCTCTCTATTGTTTCGCCTCAGCCTTATGAATATTTGCACTCAAATTGCGCAGCTTTGCTGTCAATCTTATTCATTTTCAATCAAAAAGGGTTGTCGTAAAAAACACTTTATGGCCTGATTCAGGTCCACGCAAGTTAGCGGGAAGATTCTGTTAGTAAAACAAACTTGATCAACACGAAACAGTTTGGTCTCTTCCGGATGTGGCGTAAAACAGCATCTCAACTAACCAATAATGAGAAATCACAAAAGGTTTTGGTCTGGGCGGTTTGAAGATTACTACCTAGGGCATGATTCATTTCCTCCAGGCATTACGCTTGAAACTATAAATCTCGCGTAAGATCCATCATCATCCTCAACCTAACCTTCAAGTTAGCATTGCTTACCAAACCTTTATGCAGTAAACCATTTTGATCCTCTGCCATTCTTCCAATCTTGAGTGCTGTGACTATTCTATCCAGACAGGACTCTTGAGCCATTGATCTGAAGAATCAGCAATTCTCAATATGAAAATTAATTTTAATAGCAGAATATTTTGCCACTGCCCAAATCCTTAAGAAGACCCTTCCTTAAAAACGAATAATCTTACAGCCTTTTGACAAACATCTTCCATTCCAATGGATTTTTTTAACTATTAAAGAAATCATCGGTGTTAGTTCGCACCGATTATTTCTATCTACCATGAATGCAGAGAAAAATATCACAATATTGACCAAACACAGAACATTTTTAAAGCCAGGAATCAGTTTTGATTGTGATATCTTGACATAAAGTATTCAAAAAAGAGAGAGAGACATGGTTTGAGAAAGACGTATCGTGTAGGTATCATATACAAGTCTTACAGATTTTATAAACCAATATAACTCTTTGAAAAGGTGAGAATTGTCCCTCCCAAAAGATACCGTGATTTCTATTCTATAAGTGGCAAGTACAAGAAACTCAGTTTAACTCCGCAAAACCATTCCCTCTCCTCTCCCATCCCTCCTCTCCGCCCCTCTATCTAAGTGAGATGATGCACATAGATATTACAATACAACATGAATGTTTATTATTCCATGCTCTTCTCCTCCATTAATTCATTATTATTTCTTCGTGCTCGATCTTCTCTTTTCAGTCTCTCTTCTCCCACTCTGCTCTTTTCTCGTCCACTCTTTCTCTTTCTCTCCTTCGAATTTCCTCCTCCATTGTTATACTTCTTTCTTCATCTTTCTCTCCCTCTTCCCTCATCCCCCCTTGTTTCTCCACCTCTTATCATCTCGCTCATCCATCGTGTTTCTCCCACTGCTCTTCGTCTCTTTGCTCTCACCTCCTTCCTCTTTTCAGCCTTCTTTCTATTTCATCTTTCCAATTTTCGAAATCTTTCGGTTTCATCATTATTCTCATCTACCATATCGTTCTGTGTCTTTCTGACTGTATCTCCCTTTCTCTCACTATTTATGTCGCACACACACATTAGATCCCTCCATTTTTCTCCATGTAGTTGCACTCTTTCTTTCTTTCCCTTCTTTGTCACTCTGTCTCAATGTCTCTTCACTCTCACTCTCCCTTTCTTTTTTCCTATCTCTTTTTTGTCTTATGTTCTTCTTTCTCTCTCTCTCTCTCTCTCTCTCTCTCTCTCTCTCTCTCTTTCTCTCTCCCTCCCCCTCTTTCTCTCTCTCTGCCTCTCCCACTCATTCTTACTCTCACTTTCCTTCTTTCTCACATACAAAATTGCACTTTCTCTCCCTCTATCTCTTAGCTCTCTCTCTCTCTCCCTCTCTCTCTCTTTCTCTCTTTCTTTTGCATCCTCCTTTTCTCTCTCCTCTCTTTCTCTATACCTTTGCTCTCTTAAGTTGTTTCATTCTTTCCCTCTCTCTCTCTCGCTCTCTTTCTTTCTCTTTTTTTTTTCTTTTACATGTATTTCTTCATTTTCTTTTTTTTGTCCTTCTTTGCTTTTCTTTCCTCCCCTTTCTCTCAACTTCTGTCTCTGCTATACACCTACACTTACTATTTTTCTGGATTTTTTTTCTTCTTTGTCGGGATTTTTCTCATTATTTCTTTCTCTCTATTTTGTTGCATCCTCTATCTCTGTGCTTCTCCCTTTATCTCTTTCTCACTCTCATTGTCCTTTCCCCCCATTTCTCTCTTTCTCTCATTTTTCTCTGCTCTCTTTCTATTCTCTGACCTTTTTGTCTCTCGCTGTCTTTCTTTCTCTCTCTCTCAAAATGACTCTCGTTCTCTCTTCAACATCTGTTCTGCTGCCACCTTCCTTTCTTCTTCTTTTTTTGTTTCTTTCTTTATGAAGAAGTCACATATACACATATCATAGTGGTGGCTACCTTGACCTTGCCTAAGTTTGTGTATGAGTATTATTGTTTGCTCTGTTATGGTTGTGATTGTAGATAAATGCTTTTTTAATTTAATGACTTTATTCTCCCAAAGATAATGAACCTTTCTCTCACTCCCGTACTATCTAGTCAATTCATAAGAAAAAAATAATTTCTGTCGACCTATCATTTGCTAAATATTTTACAATTTTTGTCCACCTTAGTAAATAAACTTTAATTGTATTCAGTACAATTTTTTTTCTGTTTAAGTCATATAATCAAAACAAAAGTAAAAATAGTAACTAGAAGAGAGGACTTAATTAGTCTTAAGATAACAATATATGAAATCAAGAAAAAAAATCAGAAGAGTTTTTATTGTTCCAAAAATTTAAAAGAAATACCATTTATATTGAATGAATAGTAAGAGACGCAATACTTCTACCACCACCACCACCGCCGCCGACGACGACGACGACGATGACGACGACGATGACGATGATAATGATCATAATGGTGATAATAATAATAATAGATCTACCACTAAAAACAATACCAACAACCAAAACACTAAACACGAAACAACAAACACACGATCATTTAATTATATTAAGAAATGTTACTTTTAAGTGGAATTATATAAGGACCTTACAATGCAAATACCCACGACTTGTAGCGTGTCAATCCCATCTGGCTCCCCCTTTTTAAAAATGTCATTCTGCTGTGACCCTTCAGAATATCCCCATTCCCTTTGCCCTTCTGTCTAAATAGACTGAAATAATCGACTATTTCAATAGCCCTTAAATTAAAAAACAACAGCATTGTTTTATAAAGCTTCGCCCTTTTTAACGCACTTGCTCGTTTCTTGCTTGTTTGACGCTCTTATTTATTTATTTATTTATTTATTTATTTATTTATTTATGTATTTATTTATTTATTTATTTATTTCCACTTTACAAAAACAGACAAAATCATTGCCGCAAGAGGCGTCGATGGCATTGTGGAAAGCGAATATACCCTGCGATCTGCAAGGACCATTCAGTCGAGGGTTCGAGCCCCGCCACTGGCGCCCTGGCCTGACGAAGAGCCTAAAAGCCTAAGATCACTTTGCTGTGGGCTGGCTTTTATACAAAAAGCAAAAACCTTCTCACGCGGGAGGGCAGATACCAGTCGCATGATATGGAACCGTTGTTTGATAGAAATTACTCCATCTGCGCCTTCTTCACATTGTTTAACCCGATTGGTACGTGTGGGGTAATTTTGTTACCCCAGGGCTTGTTTTTAATTTTTAAAAAATACTTAAAATGGGAATGTTTCTCTCAGCTTTTAAGTATTCCTCAAAAATTCACTTTGACATGATAATGATTGACAGAAAATCAATATTGAACTGACCTGAAGTCATTTCCGAAACTCTTCATTATTTTTTTACTATGTAAAGTATGGGGGTGATTTTGTTACCCCCGACGTATTGATAGGTATATAGCGATTTTTTTTACTATACGGTATGGGGACACGCAGTTACCCCACACGTACGGATAAGACTATATTGCTATTTAAATGTGGGTGCACTCAGTTACCCCCGATGTACGGATACAATAATAAAACATCTCGCACCAGGATTTGCACATAATAATATAATATAATTACAAAAGCTTCGAATAATGGGCAGGCATATTTCTATAAACTCTGCATTTGATTCGAATGCAAATCACATCATTGTCGCGTCCTTCGCATGGGGCAGAGGTCTCATTCAATCGTGATATAGCTCAGAAGTGTAAACACAGACACAATAAAATGTGTTGTATCAACAGGCCTGAACATCAAATTTCATTGCATTTTTATCGAGTACATAATATAAAATCTGGCGAAAATCTTATGTAATCTCTTCAGAAATTAAAAGGACCAATTTTTGCACGTGCCTCATCCTTTGGCTGCACAACATTATCGAATACAAATAATTATGTCTTCCCTCTGGAGCGAGTCGGGCATCCTAACCTTTTTAAAGCCATAAATCACCCGTTTTTAAAACATATTACTCTTTAACATTCTGGTAGCTGTAGGCTCATGAGTCAAGACAGTGCTGTTATACTTTGTCTCATTTTGGTGTGCGCACGGGGGTGAAATTAATTATGGCTATTGTGAACGCTAAAGATCGAAAGGCCAGAATCGAGTGGCATTTTCATGAAGATAAAAGCAGCACTTTGTGTCATAAAATCTGAATTAAATCTCTTATCGCATCTCACAGAGCATCTCTTGTTTCACGATTCCATACAATATTTAAGTTTAAAGTACCGTATTCGATTAGTTTCGCCCATCAATGTACACGTATTCACCGTTTGTCCAAACACCTTTACTTAGGACTTCATTTTGTACATCGTGCACTCTAGCTGGACAGAAATGTAAGATTGTGCACTTGAATACGCTGTCTCATGTTTTTCTTGATAAGGTGCCGACCTACTGTTAATAAGAATCTAGCTGATATGCACATAAAGTTGACGAGGTTTGATTTGGTTTGGTTTTTTAATATAGCCAATCCACAACATGCTGATCTCAGGCTTTTAGGCCAAGACGCCGATAGCGGGGCTTGAACCTGCGACTGGGTGGGGGGAGGTTCCCTGCAGATCTCAGGGTGGATTCTCTTTTTACTGTGCCACAAGTGTCCATTTGACACATCTTCACATCTAAAAAGGGCTATTCCAAGCAACTCTATTTTCTTACCTCAATGCATTGAAGAAGCATTGGTGGTACACTGGCTAGTGAGCCCGCTCTGATATTTGCTGAAACCTTGCTCTAGCGGGTGCCAGTTCGAGCCCTGCGACCAACGCCCTGACCCGATGAGGGCCTTAAAGCCTGAGACCAGCTCGTCGTGAGCGGTCTATATGCACAAAAGAACCTACGAATCTGAAAGCTAGGCAAGTTTCCCAAGTTTTATAATTTGACAATTATTCTTTTCCCATTTTTTTCAATACAAAGCTAAACTAAATCAGCATGATCTTTTAACAATCAGTGTCAACCGCAACGGGCAATGAGATAATCGGGAACTTTGATAACTATTTAACTTTGATAGACGTCACCCATATAAAATCTCTTTTGCTTTTTATTAATAATCCTGCTACAGAATACAAGTACGTTTGCAAAATAAATAAATAAATAAATAAATAAATAAATAAATAAATGAACAAGAATTTTTTTTCTCAATATTGTAAGACAAAACAATGTTCTAACATCGCATTTGGCTGATCGCAACTTGAATACAATTCTAAGCACGGAATCTGCAACTCCTTCGAGATCAGTTTTCGTTATTGGACTAGAAATGCAGGGGTCAAATGAAAACTTTGACATTTTAAACATTTAACTACACAGACTTTGATGGCTACGATATCTACACAAATTTGAATTAGATAAAATGTTAAAATGTGAAAACCTAATCGGGCCGTAACTTTGTGACGCATATAGAGTCAATAGCGTGCTCACCCCGTTATCCTCAAGCCTCGCCGCCGGTGCCTTGATCTGACGGAGGGCCCGAAAGCCTGAGATCACCTTGCTGTTAAATGTCGTTTAACAAAATAAATAAATAAATAACTAAAACCTGATGCACATAGAAACTTCATGCTTTTTTGTGTTCTTATTCTACCCTTGGCAACATAATTCTCACATCTTTTTCAAATACAAGCAGCCGATTTGATGCTTTAGTCCTTATCCTATAGACAATTTATTTGCATAATAATTGAAAATACTGCGCGGCATAGTTAGCTTTGCTCGACTTTCCGGGCTGGTGGATGCCGCCCCTGTTTGGAGGTAACTCTGGAGTCTCGCCTCCCGCCTACTGCATCGCTCGATAGAGGAACACCCGCCACAAGTTTGCTGCCGCACTCACGGCGACCTTGTCTTGCTGCCAGACGCTTTCTTTCAGGGGCTTGGAAGCCCATCCCGTGGGGCGGACATTGGCCATTTCCCGGCATTCAGATAATGCATACAGAACTGTTACTTCTCATTCCCCTCACATGCAACGCATAGTGGCAGCAGACCAATCGTCGTGTGCACGGTCTAAACAAACAGAAGGAGCGTGTTTCGCCCTTGCCCAAAAATTTTGCCCTGGCGTCATTGTCATCTTTATAGGCCTACATATTCCCCGTTATTTTTATTTTTATAAACATTGCATTCCAGTAATGCTTAGAACTAAGGCAAGAAACTCACTTACTTTCTAGGGTAAAATGGGATGAAAATAATACTTTAAACATTTTTTTTTGTGGCTTCAACTAAATTAACTCGCGTCGAATGCAAGGGAAGAACCTATGAATATATATAAAACTCAATCAGTTTCTTTTCAGTGTTAGGGCATTCAGAAAGATATAAAAGTACCTTTTTAATCTTTTCTCAATATTTATGACATTCAATCCTCAATATACCGGAACCAAAAGAAAACATTATATAACAATTTTTATTACAGAACATCTATCATAATGCAGTTGGCAACGACATTGATACGCAAGTTTTTTTTAAAGCCTAAATCATCAAAATTGATATGGAATTCTAAACTTAATCTGTGGGGTAAAAAATTAATTGTCACTGTTGTTTATCTTTTATTATTTTAAATGATTTTCGTGTTCAAATGGAATTTTTGTTCATTATGATAAAAAGTAAAATCAATAAACCATGGTTGTACCACTGCTGAGCTATTCCGATGTGTATAAAACACTTGGGTAGCTCTTGTGTGCTGGCCTTTTTTTTTTCTTTCCTTGTTCTGTGTTTCACTGTGTGAATGGCGGCGGTTATGCAAATCTGAGTCACCGTGAGTGAGGCAAGGCTAAATGAATGAGTCTTAAATCTATATATGCACTTTATAAGATTTGAATGACCAATTACTGCTCTTAATAATACTTCTCACTTTAATGGCATTAGATGCTGCGGATGCAATCTCATCAACAGCTCTACCACAAAACCCATATATTGGATCAATGTATTGCTAAGTACAATGCCCAAGATTGTTACTACGTTATGGTGCTTCTAATAATGACTGCACACCATAAGAACACACATAGTCCGACATGTTAATCTATCATTAGCTTGTAGAATGGACAGGGTATTCATAGTTGGAGTTTAAAAATAGAATATAATTTAACAAAAGCCATACTGAATACAATTTTTTGAAAATTTAGGTATTCAGGTTCAACTAATAAAATGTCAGTGTTAAAAGCCTGACCTTACTCGTCTACCATTTTTCTATATCTCTGTTTGGGATCGTTGATGCCACAGGGATAGCGTACCCACTCTAACAATTAGAGGAAAGCTTCCGTCACGAGTTCGAATTTCTACACTGGCGTCTTTGTATGATGAAGGGCCAAAAAGCCTGAGATCGCCTTTTTGTAGACAGGTTAAATAAAAAAACCCCCCGTATATTTTGGCTTTCTATTCGTTAAATTGGCTTCCTTTATCTGAATGCCTATGTGGAGCTATAAATCGATTCAGAGAATATTCAATAAATGGGTTAGGGCTATGCATTTGGGCCTGCATAGAATCTGTCTATAAAGCATTCGTAAGTTAAGGCTTTCAATATTGGCCCTCATTATATAAAATCTGTCTTTAGAACATTCGCAGGTCAGAGATATTTATTTAGGCCTTCCTAGAACTAGAATCTGTCAAGAAAGCGTTGCTGACGCTTTGAATGTGATTAGGACTAAAGGTTTCTTTCTGAATTCTATCGCGCGCTCATACTCATCATAGGTGCTCGCCCCAGAAGAGATCGTATGGTAGTGAGCTGGCTATAGTGGTACATGTAGAAACAAAAGATGGTCTCTTTATATCAATATGGAACATAATTATCATTCAAAATGTAAAAAGAAACATTAAATTTATACAGTAGATTTCCAACGCCTCTTAAGCCGAAATTCTGTGTGGTGTAGAAATATTTTTGATTTAAAGCATAATTGTTTTGCTTCAATCTTGGTAATTCTAAAGAATAAAGAGTTTCGTTTTGGTTTGAACGAATTTGTCTTACGGTAAGCATGATTTTAATGATTGCTTAAAAATAATTGCAAAAAGTATAATTTTTGCCCTTGATGACATGACAAGTGATAATGAAATGTGTTTTGAATAATTGTGAAATCCAGGTTGAATTTCCAGATATGATCCTTGCTTATCCCCACCTTATTCTAAGGGTGGGCTCTCTTTAAAACTCTACTATAAGTTATAGTATAATCTGATTGGATAAGAGAAACCGTATTAGTAATAGAGAAAGAGTTTAGAGGATAAATAACCTTTACTGCAAGAGCGTAATTTCCATCTTCCCCGTAAAAAGGCGGTTTTCTTTGCACGTCATTCTCGAAAACCTTGGAAGTCGTCTAGCAATGAACCAAAATATTAAATATATTTTTAAGTTCATTAGCTAGGCAAGAAGTTTTTCTCATTACCAGTTAAAATAAGCATTAAACACACACAATCTTGCTATTTCTATATTATGCAAGATTGATAGCAAGCATTAAAATGTTTATCTTTTATGTTAGCTTCATCTGTTGCTTCAAAACTAAAGACATAAGACAACAATAAAACGTTTTGCAAGGAATGCATAAAATTATAGCAAGGTGGTTAAGAGAGAGAGGACGGGCGGTTCTCAGTGGGTGATTGAGCGAAGGCTGAAAAATAAAAGTTTTTTATAGACTAAAATAACAATTGGCAATGTTTGTTACAAACGTGTTTTTATGAATAGCCTCAATCTTACAATAAATGGAGCGTTTGTGGCCTAGTGGATAGCTAATCTGCAACGATCCTTCTGTCACCTATTTGAGCCCCGTCACCAGCGCCTTGGCCTGACAGTAGGCCTGAAAGCCTGATATTACTTTTTTTGTGGACTGTAGATTAAAAAAAAATCAGTACGGTAGTAAACGTACAGACTCAATCTATTGGTTTGGAAGCTTTTTCAGGATCCAACCAGTACTTAAATAGATCATTAGAGAAGTGGCTTGTACACGTTCTGTAAAAAATGGAAATCGACAAATTTACAGCACGATCCTAGGCTTAAATTATTCATATGATTAAACTATGTTGCACCCAAAAAGGCTTGCTTGCTTCTTTTGCATATAGAAAAGGATAGGGAAGAACCTAACCCTAGGTTACCTGTAGCAATGAAAAAAAAATTGACTGGCTTCACTTTCCAAAATTATGCCTGCAAATATGGTGGCGCATCGGTAAAATGTGTTATCTCTCTTAGTTTAGATCGCCAATAAATTTTTTCGATATTGGTCGACGTGTCGACCATGTATAAAAGCATTGTCGGCATGATCGACTTTTTGTTTTGTCCAGGACAACCATCAGCAAACAGATGAAGTTCTTTTATTTTTTTCCAAATTGTCATTGTGTTGCAATGCTTTATACACGGTAGTTTTTATTTCCGATCTGCTTCGCCTGCTTTCTCCCTCTAGCCATGTATAACACTGACAGTGCCTGTCTGCCAGATTGTAAAATGTTAGATTGCAAATAGAGAGTTTTCTCTTGTACAATATGGTGTTTTCATGTGATATTGGGAGGTATATCATTTGCTGAAGATCAAATGTCGCAGCAAGGAGTCTTTTATCACGTTTTGCTTACTGTTTGCTTTCTTTCTTTAACTCCCTATTCTTAGTTTTCTCCATTGTATGAGACTGGAAGCGTTAATTCAGCTTTTTCTTAGTTTCTTCATCTCCAGTCTAGTATGTTAGGATTACTAAAACTGACCCTTTTAAGGACGCTAAAAACCAAAATTCATCTTTTTGAATATTCTGCTATATGTAGAAAAACTTGGCATGTCCTGTCTCTCACATTCCTCCGTGAAAATTCGATACATCTTTGTGTGTGCAGTCAATGTGGCGCATTATGAACTCCCGCTGAAGGCACAGGTCCCCAAGGTCATAGAATGTCCGGAATATTTCCTCATTTTGTTCAAGTATAATAGTTTCACATTGTAGACCAATTTAATATAACTTTTCGCAACGCATGCCCTTCCCATCTTGCGAGCATCAACATGTTTCTTGGTCTCAGATCTAAAATATTTCTCACCATGGTTTTGCTTTTGCTTAACTTCCTCGGACTTGTTGTTTTTGGGAACTTTCTGTGTGGGCACTTCTTTTAGCGCATTTTCCACAGTGAGCGCCTCTGGCCCAAAGATATGGCTAACAGCAACAGCGTTTTCTGATTCTGGATTGCTACTCAACCTCTTCTTTCTTTTTTTCTTTGTCCTTATTTAAATTTTCATGCTCTTATCCAACAGTGTCATCAACAGAATGGTCGTAGCAGAGGAGCAAATTACATTCTTCATGCTTTTACATGACACAAACCAGATTTATACGTCAGAATCATCATAATGATCTAAGATCATTTAGTTGATACAATCACTATCTATCACAGCAATATCATATGCAGCCACATCACTGCCTTCTGATTCAGCCTTATTGCATTCAAGTATTTTTTTATGTTTCCTAAGAGCAAAAGATCGGCCAACTGCATGTCTTCAACAGATGAAGTGTCCGCCATTGGCACGTAAAATTAAACATTCCAAGATAAAATAAAAGTTAAACACACTCTAGATTTTTCTAAAACATAGGCCTATTGCTGATAAATCCTCCAGCTACAAATAAAAAATCGCATGTAAACCAACAGTAAGTAGGTGACTATGATAGGTCACTGAGTAATGATGAGAAAAAAAAAAATCAGAGCAATGCCAGATTTGCCAGATACATGGCATAATTATCGAGCTATTTAGAAGATGGGTAAGATGGAAACATTAAACATTATATATCAAAATAAAAATCTTATTTAAACAAAACTTCCATTAAGTTTATCATTTCCAACCGTGTATGTTTTCAAATTTTAAATTTCTTTAGAAGGACGTGACTTTCAATCCGTCGCAAGCACATGGAGGTAGATGTAAATCTAGATTTCTAAATCTAGAGTACAAAACATGTTTTGTTTAATTGGCTCGTAAAAGAGATATTACGCTTATAAATATTTTTTTTAAAATTTCTATGAATACAATTCACCACCAATTTGATACTTTTCAATTTTTTTTTACAGAATTTTGATAACTGTTGAAATTCAACACTATTGAGGCATAAAAACAAAAAAAATGTGGATTGAATTAAAAGACTTGAACTAAGATTCAATTAGAAGTATGTTAAATTTTCTCTCACATATCAATAGAGAAAGATTGAAATACATTTTGAAATATCTCGAATTGCCAGCCAGACTTAAATCGGCGAGTTGGTTTCGATTGCAATAAAGCCTACATTTCGTAGAACTTCACACATTTTCTTACCCTTTTTAGATATGATAGGCATTGTAGTCATCGGAAGACAGTAAAATACATCGTGAATGTGGTTTTCACAATTTATCAAACTTTTCCGCCCAGGAGGATGAAAAAGAAACGTAATCTATTTGATAAAAAAGAAGAAAAAAATTGGGTTAGTTCCTACTGCACCGCAGCTGGGAACTCTTTTTCTGTGATCTGTTTGACAGGGTGGCGAATATCTACCCAGCAAATACGCTTCTTTTTGTACTCGTTTTCCTGTAATATGATCGACACCAGTGACCACATGTACTTTATTTTTATCTCCTTTTGAGTCAGATAAAGCTTTGGAAAGGGAAGTAACCGTCAAATTTGAGGTAAGAAATAGCCCGATAAACGTGATTGCAACCCTTGGAATCCACCAGTCAGATTCAAATCTTATGCAAGAGGGTAACACATTTTTCTACATATCGATAGAGTAAGGTTGAAAGACCCTATTAAATACCTCAAATGGCCAGCAATAGCTCAAACCCGCGAGTTAGTTTCGATCGTCAAGGGTGGTAATGATTACTGCCGTAAGCGCCTGTGAGTAAATTTTGCAGAGAGATGAAAACACTGCCCCAATGCGACAATTCTTGACCAATCTTCGTCTGCATTGGACTGAAAACTGTGTTTCTATGTATCTTTTTTTTTTGTCTACAGGTTTTTTTTTAATGATCTTCATTGGTTCCTGAGTTAAAGCAGATAAGCCACATAGGGAGTTGCCAAAAAAATTTTGATTACTGCCGCAAGGGCACTTACGATGCTTTGGAGTCGAAAATTATCATTTATTAAAGCCTTAAGGGCACTTATGACTGTAACGAAAACGATTTCCACCAAATGTCAAAAATATAAATACATAGCAGTTGAGCACTTACAGCTCAATGTAACAGTATTTATTACACAAGAGAATCATTTTTAGTTCGTCGTTTTCGTCCGCACATGTTTGTTTCGTTTTAATTTTTTTTTTTCCGAGTTTCAGGGTGCGGGCAAGGATATATGAGTTAAGCTTGAAACTTGATCGATATTTCAATGTTCCTTTGCATGATACAGAACGTTTCAAACAAAAAAAAAAAAGTGCATTTTCAAACCCGTACTAACAATAGTAATGGCTTTTTCCTAGCACCGCATCGTTATTAACAATCGACTTTGTAGCAAAGTTTCTTGCTTAATAAAAAAGAGAAAGCGCAAGTAATAGGTATACGAAACTAGGAAATAGGCTGCATTAGGAACCTTAACAATGAAAATGAACATGTAAAGTAAACCTCTATATCTACTAGTCACTGTCTTTTTGTTCTTCTGTCTCTGCCTCTCTGTCTCTGTCTGTCTGTCCGTCTCTCTCTCTCTCTCTCTCTCTCTCTCTTTCTCTCTCTCTCTCTCTCTCCCTCTTTCTCTCTTCTCGATCTTCTTCTCTTTCTCTCTGTCTTTGTTTCTCCCCTTTGTCTTTCTCTCTCTCTCTGTCTCTCGGCTTTTCTTTCTTCTCCCGTTCTTTACTGCTCTTTATGTTTTTATAAAAGTTTTCTCATCTAGGATAATAGAAAAAAAAACCTACTATATGTGATAAAAATATTCCCATTAGGAACCTTAAAAATGAAAATGAACATGTAAAGTATATCTCAGTATGTATTAGCCACTGTCTCTCTGTCCCTCTGTCTCTGCCTCTCTGTCACTAACTGTCTGTCTGTCTGTCTGTCTGTCTCTCTCTCTCTCTCTCTCTCTCTCTCTCTCTCTCTCTCTCTTCTCAATCTTCCTCTCTTTCTCTCTGTCTTTGTTTCTCCTCCGTTATCTTTCTCTCTCTCTCTCTCCCAGTCTCTCCGCTTTTCTATCTTCTCCCGTACTTATAAAAGTTTTCCCATCTAAGATAATAGAAAAGAAACCTAATATATGTGATAAAAAACAAACAAAAAAATATTGGGTAAAATTCTGCTACACAGATTATGCAATAAGTGGCTCTTTTTTTTCTGTGATCTCTTTGACAGAGTGTCGAAAATTTACCGAGCAGGTACGATTGTTTTTTTTACTCATTTTCCTATAATATCCATCGATCTAGTCACCATGTGTACTTTTTAAAAAATTTCCTTTTGAATCAGATCAAACTCTGAAAAGGGAAAGAACCATCAAGTTTGGGATGAAAAACATGATTGCAACCCTTGGAATCCATCGCAGTCAGTTTCAAATCTTATAGAAGAGCGTAAAAATTTTTTTCTACGATAGAATAAAGTTGAAAGACATAATAAAATAACTCGAATGGCCAACAATAGCACAAACCCGCGAGTTAGTTTCAATCCTAACAAAGCCATTATGTTTTTAGTAACATTGCTCTCTTTTTCTTTCTTATTTTGGAAACGCGACACATTGGACACGTTGGAAGACGCTAAAATACTTTGGCAATGTTCTTTTCATCGAAAACAAAGTTGTTGTTTTTTTCAAGTCATTGAATACTGCAAAAAGTGAGCATCGAAATTGTCACGCATAGCTTAGTGCTTATTTGAGCACTGCCTGTGATAATGAGTTCTTTTGAAAAGATTAATGAACAGAAATCACTTCAAGTCTTGCCGAAATTTAACGAAAAGTATATCAACTCGAATAAGGAACAGTTTCATGACAGCAATTTAGTTTAATAATACTGGCCAATCAAATGTTTTCATGTGACACACCCACCACGGCTACGAACTATAAACTTCTTATTTAAAAACAAAGTTCCCACTTCTTCTAGACTTTCTAGAAATCCCTCCCCGCCATGGACATCACCTATTAACTTCCTAAGTTCCCATTTCTTTGAGACTTTTTTTTAGAAATAAGTTCATCTGAAAGAGTAAACAAAGCTATAACCAAAATACTACTACTGAATTAAAAATAGGTCTAATTTAGGTTAACTCAAAATCTGACCAAGAATTACAAATAAACAGGGCCATAACACAATATAATCCATGCTGAGTCTAGATTTAAATCTAGATGTAAACTCAATTCACGCCCACAGCAACCAGTTGTCTTACATCCCCACTTAATACTTAAGAATTTCACATTCGCAAAATTCACTAAAATACCATATTGATCTTTAGATATTGCATGTAACATTACCTTCAAAGGTACACACACACACACACACACACACACATATATATATATATATATATAAATATATATATATATATATATATTTTGTATACAGAGCGGAGAGAGAGAGAGGCAGGGGAAAAGAGAGAGAGTAAATAGACCACCTCGACCAAGACAAGGCGATTAAATGTTTTCTTTTTCTAACCCCAGTTCATTTCATTTTGTCCTCTCATGAAGACTAAGTTTTTACTTCCTTATAAGTAGAGGCACAAAAAAACCCCCAACAAAACTGCAAGGAAATTAATTGGGAAATAAAAAGATTTTTTTCTTTATCGATGATGAAGTCCTCTTTGTCTGTCTGATTCCCCATTTAATATCAGACTTAAGCTCTCATGATTAAAGCTACATCTTTCTCTATTCATCAGTAAATTTGGCCCTTATTTCTGAAAAATTGATAAATTTTTAATTATTAAATGAGTCTTTGATAGGCCGCCGTCTTAAACATTGCTTGCAGCAGTCAAAATACTACTGTGAATATTGGGTAGGGGGACCATTGTCCTACTGGCTCTCTTGCAAAAAATATCTTCTAAAAATTACTATTTGGCTTAAAGTCAGCGTAAACATCAAAGCTGGACCTTGCTCGCTCTAAATCTGTTTATGATGTCTACAACTGCAAGCCGTTCTGAATGACTGTTCTACAATAATACAGGCATTCCATATCAGACGAACAGAACAGGTACATCACTTTACGCCAATGTATCAGCAAAATTCTTTCATTTTGCCTGCATGATTATGCTTGGTTATAAAAACGAAAAGATAGACTAAGATGTAAATTCCTTTCTGTAGCTTGTTTCGTGGCGCCGACTCCTACACTGACATTGCTCTAGAAATAAGTTAAAGATAAATAACCTAATCTAGGTTCTCTCTGAGGTTACCCCCTCGCGCAAGGAGTTACTAGAGATTACATGATCTAGACTTCGAGGTTTTTACTTGTAAATTCAAACTACATAAATCATTTAGAATAATAAATAGTAACTATTTGAGATTGATCCCGTGCTACATGTTCTGTCTCCTAGCGCTACAGCTCGCCGGCTTGCCGAAATCATCCATATCTCAACCCCCCCCCCCCCCCC